>JAQQAE010021947.1:0-10352 GCA_029823295.1 Pseudamia nigra | reverse complement strand
TATTTGCTTTTTTTTTTTTACATACTGTTCAATAAAACAAATTATTTAAAATAAAAAAAAAAAAAAGAAAAAAAATCAACTCTACCTAAGCACTCCATGACAAATCTGTTTAATTCTGTTCTTTTAATTGCCTGCTGAACATTATGCAAATCTGTTTTCCCAGGCGTTTAGCACCCAACAGCAAGTTCGAGAGATATTAAACTATTTTGCACGGGCTTGATTTCTCCTTTATCGTCAGTAGGAAGCTATTCAGAAAACTTTCAAGGATACTAGATGGTGCAGAGGAATACAGAAAACTCTCCCGCTTTCTGCTGGATGCTTGGTGTCACAATAACCCTTGGACAATAGAAATGAAGTACACTGAGATATGAGTTGATAGGAGTTACAAAGGTAAAGCTTGGATGCAGCAATCACTGTGCACAAACTAAGTGACATAACTGTGACAGTTCTTAAGTAAAAGTCCCTTTCACTGCAATTTTTCATAATTTAAATCTGAATCGTATCTCTCTAATGGAAAGTACGCATTTGTCCTCTCTTCGTATTTTCTGATTTCAATGTTACTTTGCTTTCTCCTGCACAACCAGCACCTGCTAAACTGCTTATTCAGCCTTGTAGGTGCGTGCAGGATGTCCTTGTATATTTTTCTGCTTACAGATTACTGAGAAATCAAACATATTACGTTCCTGTTCCGTCCCTATTTTTCTTCCAGTTTTCCCTGTTTCTGCAAAAACACCATAGCCTTGGGTGTGATCAAGTTACAACAAAAAAATAGACGCAAACAAACAACAGTCGCTTACAAACGCAAATGAGTGCTCTTATTAGTCCCTACTGACATGTCTGATTTCTGAAATATATGATTGCCTTCAGTCTATGAGCTAGTAAACAGCTGAATTACCCCCTGAAGGCAAAATATATCAACACAGTGTGTCAAATTAGAAGCAATACAGAAGCACATTTCAAAACATCCAAGTACTCAGCACTAGTGAATGTAGTTACAAAGAGGAATGCATTCGCAGACAAGATTTCACTTACAGTCATATGAAAAAGTTTGAGCACCCCTGACAATTTCTATTATTTTCATTTATAAATCAGTAGGTGTTTGGATCAGCAATTTCATTTTGACCTATCATAACTGATGGCCACAGTAATATTTCAACAGTGAAATGAGGTTTATTGGATGAACAGAAAATGTGCAATATGCATCAAAACAAAATTAGACAGGTGCATACATTTGGACACAGTGTCATTTTGTTGATTCGCAAACCTGTAACTATTTAGCACTGATTAATTGGAACACAAAATTGATTTGGTGAGCTTGTTAAGCCTTGTACTTGATAGACAGGTGCAGCCACTCATGAGAAAAGGTATTTAAAGTAGCCAACTGCAAGTTGTTCTTCTCTTTGACTCTCCTCTGAAGAGTGACAACATGGGGGCATCAAAACAACTCTCAAATTACCTGAAAACAAAGATTGGTTTAGGAGAAGGCTACGAAAAGCTATCTCAGAGATTTCAGCTGTCAGTTTCCACTGTGAGGAACATAGTGAGGAAATAGAAAAAACACAGTCACAGTTCTTGTTAAGGACAGAAGTGGCAGACCAAGAATAATATCAGAGGCAAAGGCGAAGGATGGTGAGAACGGTCAAAGGCGACCCACAGACAACCTCAAAAGACCTACAACATCATCTTGCTGCAGACAGTGTCACTGTGCATCATTCAACAATTCAGCACACTTTGCATAAGAAAACATATGCACATATGCCACATTCTGCACATATGCCACAAACAGGGTCACTTGAGGTATGCAAAAGCACATTTAGCCAAGCTGGCTTCATTTTGGAATAGGGTGCTGTGGACTGATGAAACGAAAATTGAGTTATTTGGTCATAACAAGGGGTGATATGCATGGCGGTGAAAGAACACAACTCTCCAAGAAAAACACATGCTACCCACAGTAAAATTTGCTGGAGGTTCCATCATGCTGTGGGACTGTGTAGCCTGTACTGGTACTGGGAATCTTGTTAAAGTCAAGGGTCGCCTGGATTCCACTCAATATCAGCAAATTCTTGAGAATAATGTTCAAGAATCAGTCACAAAGTTGAAGTTGCACCAGTGCGGGATATTTCAACAAGACAACAACCCAAAACACTGCTCACAATCTACTCAGGCATTCATGCAGAGGAACAAGTATAGTACAATGTTCTAGATCTAGAATGTTCATCCCAGTCCCCAGACCTGAATATTATTAAAAATCTATGGGATGATTTGAAGTGGGCTGTCCATGCTCGACTACCATCAAATCTAACTGAACTGGAGATGTTTTGTAAGGAGGAATGATCCAAAATACCTTCATCCTGAATCCAGGTACCGTATTTCCGTATCCACAGCACTATAAGGCGCACCGCATTATAAGGCACACCCTCCAAAAATGTCACATATTAAATTAAAAAAATAATAATAATCCGGTTCGCCTTATAGTGCGGAAAATACGGTACTCATTAGGGGCAATAGGAAGTGCCTAGAGGCTGTTACTTTTGCCAAAGGAGTCTCTAATAAATATTGATCTGATTTTTCTTTTGGGGTGCCCAAATTTATGCACCCGTCGAATTTTGTTTTGATGCATATTGCACATTTGCTGTTCATCCAATAAACCTCATTTCACTGCTGAAATATTACTGTGTCCATCACTTATTTGGTAGATCAAAATGTAATTGCTGATCCAAACACCTTCTAATTTATAAATGAAAATAATAGAAATTGCCAGTGGTGCCCAAACTTTTTCATACAACTGTAATACTAAAACTGTGTAGGCATCCTCTGCTTTGAAGTAAGCTCTAAAACATGATCTGCTTACTGTAGATTATGTATTATGAAGGTTTATAATAGCCTGAACAATGTTGTTCTTTAATGCTGCTTTGTCAGGAAAATCACCTATGGGCTTATGGGCACTGGGACGTTTTTAACAAAGTACAGTCTATACTGTGATGTATAGAGGTTCACTGTTATTGGATATGGATATAAGCCTCTACGAGTGTTTCCATTTGTCTCTTGCCATGTGAAGATGTGCCAGCCGCTCTCGTCAGTCTCAACTGAGAGTCAAAAAGAGAAGAGAATCCTCACACTTTCTAAACAACCAATATCACGTTTCTCAGTTCTGTGATTTCTATATCAAATCAGTGGTTTGAAAAGCAAGTAGCATGCCAATGCCATGAATAAACTAATTCAAATTTAGATAATACATTCACTTCAGGATTAAATCTGTAGCTTTGCACAAGCTACTTTTAAAGATGGCATCATTTGTTCAGTGTTGTATGTCAAAAAATTATTTTTGTACACTTCTTGAGCAAATGTTTATCATAAACATTCAGGTTTGTGCTGCTTTTTATGCTTTAATGTATTGTCCTTAAAATTATCTGTTTTCCATTATGTCACAAAACAACAGATAGCAAATAAATGAATAGCAGTAGTGTTAAATAGTTGGATTATTTAATTCAGTAGGCTATTCACTCAGCACACTGCTAAAGGCTTGACTTAACATTTACAACACCCACAGGAAGATTAAATGACTTCTGCATGTGTATCACAGAGCTTACCATATGGAATGACTGTGGCAAAAATCCAGCGCAGACATGATCTGTCTGAAGAATTTCCTGGCTTCTTTAGGTGTTAGCCTGCCTTTCTTCACCAAGTAATCAAACAGTTCCCCACCCGACACATGTTCTAACACAAGATACCTGAGAAATAGAGAGAAACAGATGAAATATTGAAACATAAAACAAGAAGAAGTTCCAGGACATCCATTACATATTTAAGATGTTTGTGCATCCCAACAGTGCATACAACCCTCTATAGAGAGTGCATTTACTGCGCCCTGTGACCTCTTCTTGGAGACATCGGAGGGAGGATAGAGGTGCATTGCACTACAAAAAGGAGGGGGACTTTGTCTGAAAAGCTCTAAGGGATTTAGAAGCTTGTGAATTCTACATAGATACTGTAAGCTGCTGTCACCCTCTCTGTTTCAGCACTCAATTAATCAACCAAAAGAGACGAGGAAAAGTTAAAAAGAGATTGGAAATCCTGTCAAGTTCTTTGGTGAGCATATAGAGTACTTGTATTGCTGTCTTTGTCTACGTATATGAGCTAAGAATATGCAATATGGCCAAAAGTGTTATCACAATTGATTTGATTGTTCTTTTAATAGAAGTTTGATGGGTGATTTGTTCTTCTGTGAAAGTTGAAGAACTGGAGTTTGAAACATTTTCATTGTTGTAAGACGACAAACACATCTTAGCATTCTACTTTATCTTCATGGACCGTATCTTTATACATGCAAGTTTCAGATTGCTAATCATTTATCAAAACGTTCTATACTCTGCTTTCCTAGAAAAAAACAACACCAGGATGTTCTGCCCCTTAATCCTTGTACGGATCGGGGAGGGTCCAGAAGCCTAAGCAGTAACTGATGCAGGGAGTAGCATCTTTTTTCCTCAGTGAATTGTTTTCTTCCTTGATAGCACTGGCATATTCCAAGATGACAACGGCAGGATTCATAGTCTTCAAGTCATGAAAGAGTGGGTTAGAAAGTGTGACACATTTGTACACATGGATTGAGAAGCCACAAATGTTCAGGAGAAGACTTTGCACAGTGCTCTGACTCTCCATCAATACAGCATCTTGTTCAAAAATTAAGTCTGCACAGAAATAAGTGGTGTGACATTGCTGGAGCTTACAGAACAATGTCATGGTCATTGTGTGCCGTAAAGTGAGAAGTGCAGCTAAATACTAGAGGAAGTGATATTTTGATATTGTATTGTGATAATTAATTGTGAATTTCCCTCTGGGATCAATAAAGTATGAATATATAATTACTGTTGTTTTGTCCCCCAGCCCTAATCAGTCAAATGTGCACACACACTCCTCCTTGTGCACACACACTCCCCCTTGCCATGCCAGTTTTTATGGTGACTCTTCAGGTGGCCTTTCAGCCTGTGTGGCTGTGCTTTCAGTGGAAGGGGGCAGTCTGT
The DNA here is from genome assembly GCA_029823295.1 of Pseudamia nigra. Lineage (NCBI taxonomy): Eukaryota > Metazoa > Chordata > Actinopteri > Kurtiformes > Apogonidae > Pseudamia > Pseudamia nigra. The sequence continues at coordinate 5,331 of JAQQAE010021947.1, read as the reverse complement.
CATCTTGAGTGCGTGGCCATGCTCCAGGGCTCTAGGGGGGGACAGGGAGGAGATGAATCTCTGCTCACCCAGGCCTAAACGTCATCTATGGGCCACATGCCAGCCATACAGTGCCCTGGTCTGCGCATATATCCTGGAGTGAATCTCTCCATCTTCACTGACAAATTGAAACTCATGCAGGCAGTGAAATACTCTCTTCTCTTCCCCATTGCACTGAATATGTGCTGCTGTTCAGGTTTATTGATTACAGAACAATGTTGCAAGCTGCCCTGAGCCAAAGAGCATTTGGTCAGTAAAATAATTCTAATCCATCAAGTCAAAAAGCTGGCAAAGGTTAATATTTGGCAACTGCAACAGACTGCATCATGAGTAATTCACTGATAAACCTGAGAAACAGGCCATAGAGGCACAGTACTTTCTCAGTTTACTACTCAGTTTGTTCTTTCAGTGCTTGTAAAGTTTTTGTGCTTCAGTGATAATACTGTTGTGTAAACATTAATACATTTTTACAGCTTTGGTCTTCTATAGTCCCAATAGCAATTAGGCAAATGTATGTTGTTAAATGAACTTGTCGGGCATATTATGGTAATTGTTATTTTTGTCTAACAACACTGCAACGAAAATGTGAAATCAATGGTATTTCAAAGACCTCCAGTACATTCTCTTTCAGCAATAATGATCCTGTCTGCAGACTGATCTGTGCCAACAGCATGACATATCTTCATCCAGCTCTGATACAGATGGGTCTATGCTGTGTATGCCCATTGCTGACTTTTATGTGGAGTTATTTGTGTTAAAACCTGATCATGATTGCAAGATTATGCAAGAAAAGTGAGCAACAGAGTATTCTTGAGACATATTTAATGCAATATGAAGCAATTTATCTTCTGTGACTTTACTAGTGACCAAATGTCAAAAGTGATGAAGCAATGGGCACGAAATGTGATTTTAATAATCCAATTATAGGATGAATCATGACATTCTACTATTCATATCTTCTTAAAGGATGACATGTACATTACAGCATGTCGCATCCCATTTGATCTGTAAAGTTGAAGATGAGAGCTAATTGAATTTAGTTGACAAACAGTCATTTGTAGATCAAGAAGTCTACAGTAGACGACTGATGGGCTTGTCACTCACCAACTGTTAGAGAAAGCTAATAGATTTATGTATGTGCCTGCATGCGTATCTGTGTGGGTACATGCTGCACGTGCAGAAGCAGACTAATGCTGCTTTCTCTCTGTATGGCTAATGTGTTTTAATGCAGTGCAGTGGTGTTGGCTCTGATAAGCATGTTATGCTGTTTACATTAAGGAAACTTCCTCTTCTCAATAGGTGTCCTGGGTGTGCGCAACAAAATTAAATGCTCTTTGCCAATACTAATGCATTCTCTGCTCCAAGGCTATAACCGTTGCCCCCTAATCATAATACATCAGCCAAAACCTCCTTAGGCCAACAAATATCATAAAAACTGGAAAGACAACTTCATGTGAACGTCACGTTTTCTCATAAATCAGCATTTGATATGTGCTGTATCTTTGGGATGTGGTGGATTTCAAAGTGATACTTACAAGTATTTTTTATTTTCATAGACATCATGTAGCTTTAAAACATGTGGGTGTTCTATGAGCTTCAGAATCGCTATTTCTCGCTCCACCTGTATGAGAAAAGGATAGACAGAGGAAAGAAAAATGAAAAAAGGTGAGAAAATGTGATTTAATTAATGGTGTAGATCAATAAAGTTAAGTTTACAACACAGGTTAGGAAAATTTAAGTGGTGATCTGCCTTCTCATAAAGAAACTCTTCTTTTACTGCTTCCAAAACTGTAAAGTCCTGAGGAGAATGACAAAGCCCAGAAGTCTCTGATGAGCTCTGACCAATTGTTTTTCTGAAGTTACCTGTGAAGGTTACGGTTCAAGAGAGAAATGTAAGAGACAGCAATGTGCAACAACACTTTAGACAAACAGCACAAGGGCACAGGAGGAATATGTCAAGGAATAAACAAGGCCGACGGGCACTTTCCACTGCCGGAAAGGAAAGAGATAAGCTTTGACCACACTGAGTGTCATACGGGCCTGTAAGTACTGCTATCTGAAGTGAGAAATATGGTTTGCAACCAAAAATGAAGTGAGACAGGTTGAATTTGTCTTATCTTTCAAAAATTGTTTCTTTTTGTCTCACACGCAAAACAGGAGCTGCTGAATATTTTACAATCACATTTCATACTCCTATGGTTTGAGGAGGACATAAATCATCTTGGTAAGATAACAAACAAGTAGAATAGCCATATGGTCATATTTAGTAAACATTCAACATAGAATTTCTGTCCACTGCAAGCATGTCCTGTGGGTGAAATGGGGTCAAAATGTCCACCCAAGTGCATCATCTCCCTGTGAATGTCTTCCTAAATGCCATGTCCAGAGCAAGGCGGCACTAAGTTCCAAGCTTGCATTTTTTTCCTTTTCTTACAGAGCTATTGTGAGATATGTATGGTTTTTGCAGTGAGAATGAATGTCACCAAAACTGAGCAGATCTGTATGGCTTTGTGTCAGCAACTCCAGAGGTTTCAGCCAGCACGTACAGCTGCCACTGTAAATCAGCATGGAACTACTTCAACGGAAACCTTCACTAATCTCCCCCCCGCCCCTCACCACTCCCCAGTGCTCCTCTCAGCTGTCCTTGCAGTTATCTGCTTATCCTTCTCTTCACCAACTCCTGCCCTCTACAACCCTTTCCTCTGTGTCGAGCTTTGACTGACAAGGATGAAGATGAGGAGACACTGAGTTAAGGCTCCTCTGCCTCTTCTCAATCTCATCAAAGTCAGTGTTGCTGTGCGTCACTTCCCTGTGACAGCTCTCACAATACTTTAACATTATACTCATGGGATTCACTTTACAGATGCTTAGCATCAATCCATGCATATTTGCATACTGTTGTTCAGTAGTTACCTCTAGTAGTTATTTTTGGACTCTTAATATTTAGTATTGTTTCCTGTTTTGTATTAAAGTGTGTGTTTTTTGTAATTATACAGTATATTACTGGGCCTCATGCAGCAACATACTCTAACATTTGTTATAGTTCTCCTAATATTATTATTATTATTATTATTGTTATAATACACATCAATATATAGCATATTATTGTAAAACATATTATTATATTATATTGTATGTTATATTTCTTTTAGTAACTCTTATTTTTTTCGTTAAAAGAAAAAATAGGAGGAATCAGTTGTGGATGCACCAAACATTAGTACCGTCCACATCTGCTTTTACCCAGGTGTGCAGAATGTTGCATGCCACCTGATCATAAATGGGACACGCGTGGCCACTGTTTGTAATTAGCATAAGTGACACCCACTAAACACTACAAAAGTGCAGGTGTGTTGCTGTGTGCAAACAGTCGACATCGGACAGCGTATGGACTATGTCTTCATCAAAGTCTTCAGTCATTTCTAACCTGCCCGAATTACTGACAGAACTAGGAAATGAACTGAGGTATACAGTAAAACTGACCAAATCACACACAAGAGAAAGAAATGATTGAGTCCAACAGGTTCAGACAGATTGAGTCTCCATCAGTGTTTCACAGTACGGAAAAGTGCACACTGTAACACAGATGAGGATGAAAGTTTTTAAACAAACACTGACAGAATAAATCCTCTGAGCTCCTCATCTTAGTTCTGTCCCTGAAAGCGACGCTGACTTTAATCTATTCATGTTCTGACAGATTAAATCCAGTGCATGACTGTCTCTCTTGTGCCCATTTGCTTAGTTAAATCCAGGTGGTGACGTTTTTCTTGGCCAGGTAGTGTATAACGGGCATCAAACTCTCCCACACTCTGTCTGATTTATAAGCTATTTAATGTAAAGTCTGTAAATATGAGGTCACTGTCTTAATGATCCAAGGTGAATTTTTACTGCAGAAACAACATAAACTTTGCAATTTCTTAAGTTTCCCTTTCAAATGTGTGGAAAAACATCAGACTCTGATGTAAAACAAGCTTCATGGCCTAGTCTGAACTGGGTTTAATTGATGAATAATATATTTTTCGACCACAAATTTAATAATCAATCATAGAAATTCCTCTAAAACATACGATAATCAGAATTAGATTGTATTATGTGTTCCTGAAATTTAAAACATATATTTGTGTGCATTAAAGAAATCCTTTCTGGGCTGTGATGTTTTCTCATATCTTGGTAAGCGTGCTCTTGACCACTCATAAAATTTTATCTTATCTGGAGTGACAGCAAAAATAAGAAAACACTGGTGAATCCCACAAATCAATGGGTACTAAAACAAGAGAGCATATAGGATACTAATAACAATAAGATAAAATTTGTCGTTCTTGCATGAGGCTTCCAGTCGTTGCTTCCAGTCTTACTGCATTCTTGTCAGAGCTAGAATCTGAAAATGGGGCAGACTGACTGAACTTCTTGACCACTCCCTTTCACTGCATCTTTGGCTGCCTCTGGTTAAACTTTGTACCAAAAGAGGCAGTGCTCATGTGTGTAAGGATGCAAAGCATCACCTTAAATCTGGGAGTGACAGCTGCACTTCTACAGGCACTTGGCTCATTACTTGCCAGTGGATCCGGCTCACTATTCTCTGTCTGCTTGGGATCTGGTACACTGGGTGAGGCCAGTGGGGCGGCCCCAGGCAATGTGGCTAGCGCAGCTGCAAGAATACATGGAGGAATTCATGGTCCATGAGCCCGGCACAGTCCTGGTCACTGACGGCGTGAGTGGAGATGCAGTTTGGATGTGCCACATTGGTGGTGCATGCGCCAAACCTGACCTGACCCTAACCAATACACAAAGTCTGCAAATTAGCTTTGGGCGGAATCGTTAAATAGAAGGCTTTATATGTACTGTTACTGCCAAATAACCTAAAATAAATATAATAGATGGAGAGATTGATGTTATAGCAGTGATTTGATGCTTAACTATAATCTTTTTGTTTAATTTCCACAAAGCCTGCTTGATCAGTCAGAAAAATCAGGTCCCTCCTCCTTAATCCTGCTCTAAATTGTTTTGCATTTCAGCTGCTCTAGTAGTGATCTGTGCCATTTAGTCCAACTTGACAGAGTGGGGAAGAATAGCAATTTCCCCACTTTTTCTGTAGTATAATATTTTTTCATTCTGAAGGTCTTTTATACTGGCAAAAAAGCAAAATACATAATATAATCAGTTATTTTATTTGTTTTCAAAAAATACAGAAAACACACATATGCATAAAAAGAAAAAAGTTCTCTTTGGGAGTGACGAGGATGGATAGGATCAGGAATGAGTACATCAGAGGGACAGCACATGTAAGATGTTTTG
>JAQQAE010021946.1:0-10352 GCA_029823295.1 Pseudamia nigra | reverse complement strand
TTGGTGTCAATTTTTTACATCACAAAAACCTGGCATTTGAACAGGGGTGTGTAGACTTTTGAGATCCACTGTACATATATACATACGTACAATAAATGTGTGTATAATACAATAAATCACGCATTTAGATAAACATACATACACTATACATGCATGACGTGAGCTTGGTGAGAAAGACGTGCTCCGGCTTTTAATGGGATCAGTGTTTCAGTACTGTCTGTCTGTATAAGTTATGATGTGGCTAATGTTTAAAACATGCTCTGCAGATGCGCTGTGACCCTTTTAAATAAATGAGGGTGCAGCCAGGAGAGGGAGTCATATTAGCATTAGCTTTGCTGTGGGTCAAGTGCTCTGCTGCCTTGGTGACTATATGAACATATACACACAGACATTCGCTGAACAAACTGTTCACAATAAATAAAATTGACATAAAAGCAACTGATTTAAGGAATATCATCACTGAGTCAGGGTTAGTACACATGTACAGTGCTTACAATGGGTGCATACCTCACATCTTTGCAGTATTTGCGTGGCAGAATGGGCACATAAACCTCAGTTTTATATCCCATAATTTCTTTCCAAAAGCCCAAGGATTTTTACTACCACCAGCAGGATCTTGCCGCTCTGTTAGTTAACAAGGCTGGCCAGCAGCAGGAGAAGTGGTGCATTGCTTGTAGCCTGCAGCGATGCTCTGCAGTGTCATGGCTCCACATACTTATCTATGCTCCTGTGCATTCTGATGTTAAAAGTTAGATTTCAACTTTCAAGGCCTCCAACTCACTCAAAATGATGTTAAGGCATTACCTGAGCTTGTGGATTAAGACATCTTAGACAGCCACAGCTGATTATTTCAGATTCTGAGATGTTGAGGACGGTGTCAAATTGGGTGACAAATTATAATATGTACCTCACTGGTTGCCACATTTCAAACATGTCTTATGTAACCAGTAAAACATTCAAATTTCTGAATCCCTAATATTATTTGCGAAACTACTCCAATCTTTTTAGTGTGTGCAGGTGGGTGTTTTTAAAAATTTAGTGTGGATCCCTCCAAACTGCATAGCCTGGCAGGGTTGAGAAAAGTTCAGCTGTTCCCAAGACACAACCAAAGAGGCTATTCTGTAAAAGTCTCGGAAGCAAACAGTTTGTACACCAGCTACACCCTCCTCAAATGAGACACTTATTAAATGGTAGCTCTTGTGAAAACCTTTATATCAGCCAGCACAGCATTTATTTTCAGAGAAACACTTCATAAAAGCATGAAATATTGCTGCTGCTACTTGGCCAGAGTGAAACTGACAATATTTCTCTGCGGAGCATCATCTGTTCTGCTCAGTTTTATTACAGACAGTTGCATTTGCATATTGCTGCTGTCCTCTTTCTCACATTTGACTTTAGCACCATGTGGGGTTTTTAAAGCAATGTTCACTGTTCAGGATGAACTGTTCGCTTAATTACATGCTCACTGACTTTTATTGATAATGTACATCTTTGAAAGCACATTATCCACTCAAACGAATCTATGAAGCTGTATATTCAAAGCACAATGTCAGTGGCGTGTGCGTAGGCAGTCGGGTCACCATCAATCATTCATATTGACATTTCGTTTGATCTGATGTGCTTGTCGATGTGCAGCTATGCCCACATATTACACAAGTGGGCATTTGGGCTTTTTTAAGTGTGTCCTCATTTGTGTTGGCAAGACTCCAAACATATGCACGTGCATTCGAGGGAAAGTGTTTGTGTTTCCAGTTAATGTGTGACCGAGCCAGAGTGTGACTTGAGACAGGTGCTGCAGCTTTAATGACCTGAGGTGTGGTTGACCTCCCTTTGCCAGGCTGAATCCTTTCCCTTGTCGCCAGCAGAGTGTGACACAGTTTGAGTGCACGGCTGATGACAGGTAGGGCCTTGTGACAAACTCAGGCAGGAAGAGGAAGCTTGTGTAGCTCCTCAGGCTGCAGCTCTACCTGAATGCTACGTGACTGAGAAATGTCCCCACAGTGAGACACTGCAGCTGTTAACATGACCCGTGTATGCCTGAATAAACACAGACTCACAGGCCTGAATTCACAAACGCAGAGCTCCAGTTCACACGCTTTCGCTCTAAAAATAGTAGCGACAAACATCAACGGTCGATGACTGTGTTGAATCTGTATAAAACAACTGAAAATATTCACTAATTCTACCGTTGGGTCACTGTTTGGTAGTGATGTGAAAGCCAAAGGGTTTGGATTTTTGAATATAAAAGTGACTATATTTGGACAAGAGGGTCCAAAAGATGTAGTCTGTCAGCAGCGATGCCCTGGCTCCAATAGAGCCTTCAGATTATTGCTCCATTAATATGATTTTAAAGAAGAGAAAAAATTTAATGTGTTGGGCTTTGATTGACAGGTGTGTCTGACAGGTCACCTGCCTGTTGAGTCATAGTTTCAGACATTCTGTTCATGGAATAAAAGGAATATTTGTTCAGGCAGACAGCTTGATTGTAATAAGTTACACTAAGAACACTGGTACCATGTCAGTAAGCTAGCATGTATCATTAGCCTATGACCCCTCCACGTCTTTTGTCTAAATATTGTTTCCTCCAGCTCTGAAAAGCCAACACGGTGACAGCCAGAACCCAGGCTTATAGTTACAGTATGCAAACACGCCATGGGAAATTTCATCAAACATTTTCCACAATTATGGTCACATCTCCTGTCATGGTCCTTCTCATTTCACATTGATGTACAGTATTCACATTCAAACAGAAGTTCAGAGTGGGAAGGAAAACTGTCAGTCAGAGGAGAGGGCAGACCTCAAAGATTTCTGTTAGCCTGTAATCTTCAAAACAGGAGTCATTTACAAAGGATCACCATTTAGGGTTGTCCTCACCAAGTACTGTAGCTATGTATATAAGGTCAAGGTCAAAATTATTAGCCTGTAAACACTGTTTTTGTTATTCAGATTTTTTGCTGTTTGAAACAAAAATGATCAGGGTCAACATTATTAACCTGCAGAAGAACTGACCTTTTTATTCAGGCATGGCACAAACCACCACTTTTTCAATGAATAATGGTCTAAGTGTGTGAAATGAAGTTAAAACTGAACATCTGTCCAACATTCAATTCAGAAAAGATTCCAGGCATCACTTATAAAAGCATCATGTGGAGAGAAAAAAAGAGTTTATGAACACAAAGTAGAAAAAAGATGTGCAAAGTTATCAAACTGTTTCCAAGTATGAAGTACTGCATGGGAAACATCATGAAAAGAATTAGATTTTCACAGGGGAGGCTAATAATTTTTCAATTGTCTACTGTAGTTCTAGTCCTTGTAAATAAAACAATATTTACTGTATGATTATAAAGATGTGTGTCCACACTGGTGGCATCAAAAAGTAAAACTGTTTGCCTGTTGTCAGATGAAAAACAGATGTAGATGCTTCCCTGCCTAAAATACTCAAACTCACAGAGTATAGAGAAAAGGAAAAAGGTTCAGGAGGCGTAATCCACTTCAAAAAAATAAACTTGTTATGCACAGTATTTCAAAACAACATTATTTAAGTCTTTACCACCAAATGCTCATGTATACCTCAAAAAAATCTACATAAAAAACAGTATTTCAGCCATATCACCAATATAGTGTTTTGAATTTCCTTAAAATAATAATAGTAATAATAATAATCATCATAATAATACATTTTATTTATAATGGATTTCACATTTGTTATTTATATTTTAATCCACAAGACTGTCATTCCTCTGCCTTCCACACTTATGAGCTTAATAACCTCCTAAAGTTTAAACTGTTGGGCCTTATTGATATTAATAGGTCAGATAAAATAATAAGCAACATGTAGTTTTAAAGTAATGTTTGGCTTTGTATTCATTCAACTAATCACTATATATGTAGATTGTACACCATCAGTGTAGTTGTGGTGTATGTGCCATGTAGATGGGTTAGGATGATTTTAAAGTCTGTATAGTTGTAGTTATGGTACTTAGTGTGGATGGGAATTTACACGTAGGATCCAAATAACGACCAGAAAGAAAGGAAAATCAATTATTTCCTTCATATTTCCAGAGAGGAGTTGTCTGCTGTTTGATACTCAAGTGGAGTCAGACTTTTTTGGAGCCAGCTGCATCAGTGACCACATTGGCTTCAATTTCAAGCTGTGGTTGTTGCCCCTTGTGTTGAACACAGTGTAATTCTTCACGGGGAGCTTAGTCACGAAACACAAAAACATTTCTTTGCTCCAAATCCACCGTCATCCAGATGCCATCCCATCCGTTTCACCACCCTTTGCGGTTTTTGCTCTAAACCTCCAATCTTTATGGTTACTGGGAGCTCAGGCATGCTTTTAACAGTTCCCACAATGCACCCGCACAAATTACATTTTGCTCACATGGCTGAGCCCACTCCTGTCTTCTCCCGGTTTTCCCTTTTCACGCCTCCTCTCCTCATCAGCATACCTTGACATCTGCTCATTTCTCTCCAACGAAGTCCTCTTCCAACATAACGGCTGATGTTTCTCCAACTGATGTGCTGCGACTGCCTGCAGCGCCCTTCGGCTCAACCGTGTGCCAAATGCTTACAAGGAGATGAGCTGTGTGTTCAGCTTCAGAATAAGTATCAAATTGTATTGACATTCAAGCTCCGTAATAAATGAAATATACATCTTACTGTCGCCTTGTCTGTTCTCAGCAGTCTTTCGTCTTGGGCAGTTTGCCATTGAACCTCTCAAAGGGTGCTTTAGCACTGTATGTTTTAGCAAATTGAAAGTGGCTTTTTCATGCTTTGATTGATGAGACCGGTGGCATTCGGAACTTACAGGTGGACAGTGATGGATCCGCATTCAAATCAGTAGTTGGCGTCCACTTGATTGGTTCCCAGGGCCAGGATCATGTAACAGTCAACGCTCTGTGAGAAAAGTGAACTCTGTAACTGCTGGTAAATCACAAATGCCCACATAGAGGGTCTTCGTAGGTCTTTAAAAAGTCTTAAATTGTTTTTAAAAGTCTTTAAAAAGCCTTCAGTTTGAACTAAACTTGAAAATGTAGATTTCAGGTTCTTTTTTGATGAATATATGGATTATTTTGGCCATTTTCGTTCTTTTTTTATTGTTACGTTTAGCTTCTGCTACTTTTTTCCCTTTTTCGTGACTGGAGATTATTTTGTTTTTACTTTTTTCTTAATTAATTTGTTCCTTCTTTGCTAATTTATGTATTTTTCATTATTTTGTTGATTTCGGTCACAATATGAAAATTAAGTTAAATTCTCACTTTTATATATCTTACCATCTTGTACCTTTGAAGAGCAGAATACATAAAAAGTGTGGATTTACATACAGTAAAGATATTACAAGTTGTCCATCACTTAAATTTAGTTAAAACTACTAAAAGCATTTAATGGAAGTTTCTGACACCTGTAGACTGACTTCATATGTCTCAAACTAGATCTCTATCGAGTCTGATCCTGTTTTTGTGAAATGATAGTACCGTAATAATGTTTTTCGACGAGGCAAACAGACATGCTGTCAGTCGGAAAGGATTCTAAAATAGGAAAATGTATTTCCTGCAAAAAGTTTATAAGATAATGGGCTCCATGAAGCTGCACAATTTGATTGGGAGGCGTGAGGGACGTGTAGAAGACATTTATCAGCATGACACAGGACACAATGCTCTTTGTTTGATTGGTTAAATTAGTGGGAGCTCATTTGCTTTCACTGCAAAATCCTTTACAGGGCTTTTTTGTTGTGTTAATTAAGCCAAAGCAATCATTTTGTATGCAGCCAGCGTGCAGGGCCGCAAAGGAGAGAGAAAAGATCTTTGTTATTCTTCTCCGGCACCTCAGAGGCATTGTAGTTTGTTTTTTATACAATTTGCACCAAAGAAGAGCTGCTTTAATGTATATTTGCTAAAATTAGTTTGGTTTCATTTTCCTCAGACAGTTGCCTGAGCTGAATACAAATTCTTCAGGGTCTCTCCTCTGTGTGAATTAGACTGTTTTCTGAACATAATTTGGTAAGAACAGAAAACAGGCTTCCAACAACAGACTCATTTAACCTGCTAATTCTGATACCTGAAGGTTCCAGAGAATGAAAGGGATTAAATATAAGACATTGCTTGAGACCAAGTGCGTTTCTCTCAAGATTTTGTAGCGTTTTATCACAGCTTTTTAAATCGTGTGAGATCTATTCAGCTAATTGGATCATAAATGTGATGTTTTTGCCAAGTATTAACATGTGCAGTAAGCTTTTATGACCTGCAGAGTCGTTCTAAACCCTGGAAGATGTTTTATGGTACTGTTTAGAATAAATCTCACCTCTCTAAAATCACCTTTCATTCAGTTACTATTACCTTCCTACTTGCACTTTAACAGGTTTACATTGAGACATCTCTTATCGTAGAGCCACTTAAATGTCTTCTCTGTTGTTCTGTAATATGAACCTGCAGGACACTCTGAGACCCACAGAGGCTGTAGTCTTCCACCGTCCACCCGAGACCGCGACCTCTCATTAATCACACAAATCAGCTGTCGGAGAGATGCGAACTACAGTACAAAGCACCCACAGCTCTTGTTTCAGTTCACTGCATTCACAGTCCAACTTTTGTTGTGGGCATCAAAACGAAATACCACAACACAAAGCAGTACTGCCTCTAACTTCCTCTTTGAAAAAATGAACTTTTTCAAAAAGTCTGGTTTATGTCACCTTCCTTTCCATATGAGTGGAACTTCTATTTAGACGAGGTTTGACCCGATCTGTGATCCAGCGCAGAAACGCAGAAAATGTATGCTGTGTCGAGCCGACTAACTGAAATGTGAGGATGTGAGTGATGTATTGTCTGTGTTTTGGTTTGGTGCTGTTAGTCAGTTAGAGCAAGCAATTTAAAGGTTCCATACTTGGGCAGTTTTGAGGCTTATATAAACTTGCTAATACAAAATGAAAGCTGTAAACTAAAGGAAAAATACAACAAAACTCTACAAATAAACATATTTAAGCTGCAGTTACAGTAACAAATTTTCAGGAAATTGAAAAATGCATTATTTTTGACAATAGCCTTGTGTCAGAATCTGTTCCCAGGTCACCTTGAGAGTGACCTGCCGTTCCGCCAGTCAGTGTGTTTTCTGTTTGAAAGTGCATCAACATGCTTCTATTTTATCAGCACCCTTACAAAAGACACATAAAGTGTAAACAAGACAAATGTAAATGATTCAAGTGTTAAAATATGGGACCTTTACATAAGTTGCACTACTTATGTTGGAAACTGCAATTTCATTGGCGGGAGTATCAAGCAGACATTGGGATGCAGTTTGATGTGCTTCATTTAATGATAATGTTTTGTTTGTTTTTCTTGCTTAGGAAGCCAAACTGCGTGAGCTACTGGATGTTAGCACCCTGGCCGGGAAGATGGAGAACAGGATGCTGACAGTGGTGAGCGGTACTGACATGGTCAACATCACGTACCTGAACTTTATGGCCTTCCAGGAGGAGATAGCTAAGGTAGGTGTTTTACAGGTCCACAGCCAGAAGAAAGGGGCATACTGTACACACCAAGAACAAAAACTTGATGACTATAAATATGTTGTATTAAAAATCGTTCTACACAAATTATAAAGACAACACTGGCAAACAATGTGCACCACAGTTGACAGAGTTACGAAGAGTCTTGGAGCATATGTTGTAGCATATATCAGTAGTGTGCCTCGATAAAGGAAATAAACAACAATGCTTTCTCTTCTCACCATTATCCTTTCCTCTGTGGGGCTGAAAGATGCACAGCAACTCATATATCAACACTAGAATGGCACCCAGTAGACTACAGACCTTCACCAAGGCCCAGAGCCCACTCTTCCAACATCCATAATATTTGACTGAATGTACGTTATCTCATCTTTGGTGTTAGATTCAAGTTTCTGACTCTGTACCTGCACAACAGGTGATATTTCTGCTAATTATTAGATATTTTGTCCTTGGCCCAAACTCTACCTTTCCACCAAATTTTGTGGAAATTGCATAATCCTGCAAACACACAAACAAACAGTCGAACCAACAGACGCTGGTGAAAACATAATAACCGTAATATAATAACAGAAATAGGGTGTTTCATTATCATTTCCAGCATTCTACACTGTTTGAAGGAAAAGCAAAGGAATGCTGATTTTATGTGTTTCAGCCTTCTATGCCAATAAGTGTTTCTCCTGTCTAGTTAGGTGCACAGTTACCCTTCTTTTAGACATGCACTGCAGTGGTGACATGAAGTCCACACAATAAACTAGACAGACCACTGTATAATAATATAATTAATTGCAAATGTTTGTATGGAAATTGATTCTCGATTCAAATGTCAGCATCAGCCGTGCATACTGCAGTGGCAAATGGTCTTTGATGCGGGTGTCTTTATTTGTTTGGTCCTCACTGGTGCCCTTTTATGGTCTTATGATCTCTATAGGACAGTACCATTAAACTGAATGACTAATGTCAAATATGAAATGGATTCTGTTAATGCCGCTTTGCAGAATTCTATAAAATTACTCCTTAAATAGATTAATTAGAAACTCTAAATTACCCCTTGGTGTGAATCAAAGTGTCTGCTTCTATATGTCAACCCTGTGATGAACTGGCACTGTCCAGGTTCTGCCCCTCCTGGATCTGGTGTAGGTTTCAGCCCCGTCACGACACTGTAAAGGAGTGAAGAAGAGGAGATCCCACACCCTTTTGTTTTTCTCACACAGGCTCTGCTTGCACATAATGTTCTTGTTCGTGTGTCATATCATTATTATAGTTCCTGTTAGTGTTGCGGATGACCCTTAACAAAACTAATTATAAATAAAGTAGGTACATCTCACTGTTGGTGCATTTGTTTGTGTGTTTTATTCACTACAGGAATGGGCAGAGGAGCTGTTCACACTGGCATCTAACCTCTTGGTACAGAACATGTCCAGAGAGGCCTGCCTGGAAAAGGCGTATGTCACCCACACACTGCACTCCCACGCAAGCACACATGGACACACTGATGCTGTATATAGACACGCAGACACAAAACAAAGGATACATCCCAATAAAAAAAACAAAAACTACAAATCCAAACATGTCATTTGCCACAAGTCCCTGTTCTGTGCTCTACATAATGAGAAACAGCAGGGAAATATCAAATGAGGCATATCTGTGAAAGGTACACATGAATGACTATAATTAGCCATGTAGCATACAGACACATTCACACATACACCCACAGACAGTGCATACAAGCCTGTGCCAGATACACACACACAAACAGTAGGTAAGAAGTTGATTTTCACACTTGCTTGAGGACTTGAGGAGTTTGTAAAGGTCATTTCACCGCATCGACGGTGAGCGTGAGGAGAGGGAAAAAGTGACAGGATGGAAGAGGGAGGATAAATAAAACTGATGGAAACATGGAATAGTTCATGAGCACAACTCCACGTCCCAGCTGGTGTTTCTGATTTTTGAGCAGAATGAATGACAGGTGAATGAATGACAGATGAATGAATGATAGATGCCATGGATGTTAAAGGGCAGGGGTGCCATGACATTTATTTCCCCTAGCCGCTGTCAATGTGTATTTGTCTGATTGTACAGATTTCATAATCAACTGATCCGATATAATAACAGATTACAGCACCAGGTTCGCATTGATCTGACTGGAGCACCTATTCTGATTAATGGTCCATGGTTCATCTCTGCATTATTGTACTAAAGAGAATATGTTGGGATCTGTTTGGGGACAACCCAGAGCTGTCTGATATTTATCAGTGAACAGAAGCCATTAAATGGCACCCCTGAGGTGCATAATTGACTTATGAGACAATGAAAGTGGTCATCGATCACATAGTACAAAGAGCGGTGAATAGGATGGAATAGACGGTGTTTAGCAGTCATGCTGGTTGCTCACAGCAGCAGCTGTTGAGCACTGCTTGCTTACAAATAAGGCGGTTCTATGTCATACCACTACTACGCTATGAGGAGCCTTTATCCCCGAAGTGATGTTGATGTTCCCCTGCATGTGGTTAATTCTCAGTGCTGGCTCTTAGCACTTAGGACGTTTTTGGGGGGAGGTGCAGCCTAGATGGCAATGTTCCAAGCAACAGGAAACAAAATAGGACCCAGCATGTCCTCAAATATCTGATTGCTACAAGATGTTCTTTTGTGATCAATACAATAAGGCTGAAGTAACTCCCTGGACAATGTTGCCTTGTGCATCTATAACTAGGAGTTGAACTGCACATTATCCATTAAGGTGATCCCTGACTCTGACAGCAAACTTGGAATTTAGTTGTTGCTTATGCATTTTATGTTTGCATTTCACTCCAGGTCTAAAGATATACACTCCTGATCAAAATTTTAAGAC
>JAQQAE010021944.1:0-10353 GCA_029823295.1 Pseudamia nigra | reverse complement strand
GGTTATTTTTCTTCATTTACTTTATTGTTGTGTTTATTTTATTTATTTCTTAGTTATTTTCTACATTTTGTTCATTACATTTATTTATTATTACTTTTGTCAGATTCAAGTTATTTCTGTGACCATTGTGTGATTTTCTGTCATTAACAGAAGGTACCAACAATTTTATCGACGTCTGTAATCATCAAAATTGAACATAATAATAAAAACTAAAAATGGACATTACAACTAACAAAATTGTCCAAAGACTCAATAATATGACCCAAACTGAACAAAAAACAAGTAGCAATGTAAGATGTAGCTGAGTAAGAATGAGCAAATCAGTCAAAGAACCTGATCATCAACCAAATTGAACTGAATAATAAAAACTGAAAACAATGACAAAATTAACGATACATGTAATTATCAGAATATAAAACACACCATGATAGTGATGAGCAGCACTTCTCAGAGTAGGTGTGCTGTGTTCATGTGGAGTTCCTTGAAGGTGCAGAGTGTGTGATATCAGTGTTTCCTGTCATGGATATTCTGGTTCACTGTGCCTACATGCCTTTTGGATGCTTTCTGCATGCTCACAGCTCATTTGGCAGCTTATTGTCTCTCTGGTTGTGGAGGTCAACAACAGTACACGCTCTTTAAATGTACACTAATGTTCACTTCAACAGCACATGTATGTATGGATGGAATACAGCCTTATAGATCATTTAAAATATTTCATACCAGTGTCGGTTGGTTGGTTTGCCGGTTGGCTAATAGTTGGTTATTGGTTGTTTGGTTGGTCGGTTGCTTGGTTCACTCGTCAATCCATCCAAATATTCAGCTCTGTATCTCCAAAGTCCCTGGACCCTAACTAACCAAACTTGGCCACTGGGTAGTTAGGGTAGGGTTACTATGGCAACCACCACCTCATTTCCATATTAATTAGGTCACAGCATTAATAATTACAAGAATGTATTTTGACCAATAGTACTAACAGTGCTATAACTACATGAGTGATAAATTCGACTCCAGGACACCTCTCACTCATCAAATGACCTTGTCTCTTGAAGATAAGTAGGGTCTGAAATTGTTGCACTTTGACCTATATACTTTTCTAGATATGTGGTGAGGTTAAAAATGTCATATGCCCATGGGTTATCGACTTGGCTGTTTCCAAATATACAGTGATTTTCAAGGGAAAATGTCAAGGTCACAGTACATTTGAAGGTCATATATTCAAACTTCCTTAGATGCAGTAAATACATGACATAACTTCTTCATATTAATTAGTTCATGACAGGGAGGATTTGCCATTTCTTCATTTTATTACCATGTGATTCATTTTCAGGATAATTTTGGTTTTTTTTTTCTTAATTATTTTTGGTCATTTTAATTGATTTTTAGACTGTCTCATACTTCCTTTGTGGATTATTTTGTAGTTATGTCAGTATATTATGAATTTTTATGACATTTTTGTTCATTTTGTTGTTTATTTTGCTGCTTACATTGTTCATTTTTTCTGTACTTGTCGCTTGTTTTGCTCGTTTTGTTCAGTGTGCTGGCTAATTTGCTATTTTTTGTCATTTTGTTGATGATTCTGCTCACTTGTGTTCATTTTCCTGTTTACTTTAATCGTTTTGGCTCATTGTGTGCTTTTTGTTAACGATTACATTAATGTTTGTTCATTTTCTCAATAATTTTGTCCCCTCCCCCCAAGCTACTAGTGAAGCCTATTCAATACTTATTGATTAAAGTCCACACAGTAGTAAATTAAATGATTAAATAATGCAGAATAATGACCGAATAATGTCATTTTAAAGCCACGCATGCAGAGAGTAAAAGCAAAGGACGTTTTCTGACTAAAAGGAAAGTTTGGTTCAGTCTGTACTTGCCCCTGTATTGTCTCCATTTCCTCTCATTTGTGCCAATCAAAGCAAACTCAGGTAGAGACACACCTGACACATGAATGTTCACTGATATGACAAATGACATATTAGATACAATAGTTTTCCCACTATGTAAAGATATCACATATTCACACAGCTGGAATTCAGCACAGACAAGGTCAAATGTGTAGGTTTTGTTTGAACACGGGGAGGGACAGTTTTAGTTGAGCATCTCTGGATACTCCCTGTAAATACATTTCTGTATTCTGGTGAAATGTTCATGTATCAGTGTGTGTCAGCTTATGAAGGGAACACTGAAATGAAGAAAAAGCAACAATATGAGCAAATATCTGCAAAAAACTAACACAATGACCGCCAACATATTCAAGAAAATTAACTGAATATTCAAGATGAATGAATGAAACTTAAAAAATAAAAAAAATCATTAAGAATGTGAACAGAAGAAGAAATTTTGCAAATGATCGGGGGGGGGAGTGAGGAAAACAGGAATGAACTGAATAATGATGAAAATGAACAAAGTTATCCATGAAATGAGCAGAAATGATGAAAGTGATCAAACTAATTAACAACATGATAAGGAAAATGAGCAAAAATGAACAAAAACTTAACTAAATGAACACAGATAAAGAAAAAATGAAGAAAGTAATCAGAAATAGCAACAAAATTGTACTGAAAATGATCAAAACATTCCACAAAATGAAAAGAAATTAATGAATAATGAACACAGTAATTTAGAAAATTCACAAAAATGAACACAATAATAAAATTGTTTTAAAAATGAACAGAATAATCTTCATAATGAAGAGAAATAAATTATCAACAAAGTCATCAAGAAAATTAACAAAACAAACAGAATTAAAACACAAAATGAACAAAGATGAATAAAAATGTACAAAAAAACAAGAAGATACACAAAAATGAACAGAATAATCTTCATAATGAAGAGAAATAAATTAAAAATCAATAAAGTCATCAAGAAAGTTAACAAAACAAACAGAATTAAAACACAAAATGAACAAAGATGAATAAAAATGTACAAAAAAAACAAGAAGATACACAAAAATGAACAGAATAATCCAAAACAGTAACCAAAATGAACAAAACAGAAATCAATACAAAATCAAGAAAATGAACAACAATGAAGAGAATAATGAAAAGTGAACAAAATAATGAAAGACAACAATGAACAAAATGAACAGAAATGAATAAAGATAATCGACAAAATACGGAAAATTAATGAAAATAAGCAGAATAATAAAAGAATGAAGTCAAATAAACAGAGCAATACACAAATGAACAGAGACGAACAATAAAGCAACAAACCAATCAAGAAAATTCACAAAAATGAACAAAATGTATAAAAAAATGAACAGAAATCATTTAAAAAATCCACAGAATGAACAAGACAATGAAGAAAACAACCACAACAGTCAACAAAATTAAACAAAATCAAGAAAATTATTCAACAGCAAACAAGAAAGAACCCAAAAATATTTTTTTAATGCAACGCAGGGTTTGTTGTGAGCAAAAGTCACAAATCAACTACAGTATATTCACAAACTACTGGCGGAAATTAGATGCTGAGGTAGACAAATACCTCCCCCCATCCCAACCCTAACCCCCACCCCAAAATCTACACCTTCTTGGATTTTGATGTTTTTCCACAGCTTGAGAATTACCACACATCCAAATATGAGTTACTCTGCATCTTTTCACTCATATACCTGTTCACACACCATGGCGACTTCCACTCCGGCATTAATAAAAGCTGGGCTGCAAGTTCAGACAGAGGAGATAAAGTCGACGTGGCCTGAAGGCAGCTATGACTCACTGATGTTATTTTGGCTCTGGTGTTGGGATTTTTCTGAGGGGGGCTCAAGTCTCCTCCTGTTTCACAACCTTTCTGCAGAGTCGCTGTGTGAGGTGTTACCACGCAGAGCTGTCAGTAAAACCTCGACCGCTTCCATCACTGTCTGACTGTTGAACACCTGACCAAACACTAGACGACATCGCTTCTCCATGCAGCCACGGCTCCAAACCCATTCTGTTAATTATCCTCAGTGTATTTTCAGGGCAGAGGGTTAGTTTGAACATTAGGAGAAGGCAGTTTAAGTCAGACATATTAGGATCCTTTGGGAAATTTTGAACTTTTAACACTTGAGTTTCTATGTTCTAGTGAGGAGGTAATGCAACAATTTGGGCTATATAATAATTGATAAATTAAGAAAATGAACAACAATTTCCAAAATTAGTAAGAAAATCATCAAAAGCTAGAGTTGCACTTGAGATGCAGACCTGTTCCTGTAGCCCTTATGTTAAATATGGTTTATGACCCTGTGACCTTGACGTTTTGTCTTGAAAACAATGGTGCTAATCTCAAGGCCTGTATGTCAAGTCTGGTGAACCTACTTTCATTAGTTTTCAAGGTAGAGCACAGACAGACAGACAGATTGCACCAAGTGCCCTTGTCACCTTGACTCAATCAGCCTTTTAACTGCAAATGCATCCACATATCAAAGGATTTTAAGGATTTTAATCTTTAATTGTAAAACATAATCTGTATAAGAATGAAGGCAGAGTTTATTTTATAGGCACGATATCAAAAAAATAGCAAAACATTTCGCACAGTGAACATAATTAACAAAATAATCTACAAAATGAACAATAAAGCAATGACAAAGAAAATAATTCTCTGAAACAGAGTTGTTTGTAGACAGAAAAGTTTAGCCCTTTCTCATTCCCAGCCAGTTAAAAGATGTACTTCTTAATTTGTGAGGCATTAAGATGGAAAATTTTTTAGAAGGAGGTGGCTGGGGTAGTTACAGCAGCACAGCAAAACCAGGGTTCATGTCCCACTCCATGCTATATGTCTTTGTGTGTCCCATCGCATGGTGTGTGCTCTTCTTTGTGGGTAAGGAGGGCTGTGCGCTGAGGCAAATTCAGAAGTAACTTCAAGTTGCTATTCTGCTGCCAGTGGCTGGGGCATTTACCATTCAGTTCCAAAATCTCACGCCCACGACCATCAAAGTGTTCAACACCACAGTTGATGGCAGACTGAAGACTGAGAAGACTTGTTACTGATTAGATATTACTTACCTAAGAGTTTTTCAAATAAATTTACGTAAAAGAGATAAATAAAGCAGTACGATAGTGCAGTGGTAAGCACACATGCTTCACAGCAAAAAAGGTTCTGGGGTTGGCTTTTCTGTCTGGAGTTTGCATGGTCTCCCCGCGCCTGCACAGGTTTTCTCCAGGTACTCCAGTTTCCACTGGACATCATGGACATCCCCTGGACATGGGAGAACGGACATCATCCACACTCACATGAAACACAGGTACACCACAGGGCTGTGTCTTCAACCCAGCCCTCTTCACCCTTTTCACACATGACTGTGCCCCCACACACCATTCAAACATGATTGTAAAATTTGCCGACGACACCACCATTGTGGGACTAATCTCAGATAGCAATGAGGCCCACTACAGGGTGGAGGTGCAGCACCTTGTCAGCTGGTGTTCAGAGAACGACTTGGTGCTGAATACCATCAAAACCAAGGAGATCATTGTGAATTTCAGGAGAGCCAAGAAAACTACACCCCACCTCTCTGCATAAATGGAGAGGAAGTAGGGAGGGTCAACACCATCAAGTTCCTGGGTCTCCGCATCAGCAGTGATCTCAAATGGTCTATCAACACCTCCCATCTTGTGAAAAAGGCTCAACAAAGACTTTTCTTTGTGCGGCAGCTGAGGAAGGCAAAGCTCCCCATGAAGCTCCTTCTGAACTTCTACAGGAGCACAGTGGAGAGTATTCTGTGCTGCTGCTGCACAGTTTGGTTTTCCAGCTGCACCGCAGAAAACAGAAAGGACTGGGCATGCATCGTGAAAACAGCACAATGGATTGTGGTGACACCTCTCCCTAGCCTGGACTCAGTATATGCTAGCAAGCTAAAGAGGAAAACCAGCAGCATTGCCAGAGACCCCACCCATCCAGGTCAAAGCTTGTCCATCCCCCTACCATCAGGGAAAAAATACAGGGCATTAAAAGCAACCACAAGCAGACTGAAGAACAGCTTCTTCCTCAGAGCTGTTGCTCCCATCACACCCCCACCCCCAAATACCCCCCAGCTCAATAGAACAGTTTCTGCTGCACCCCCACCCCTGCACTGGCACCTTCTGACTCTCTTGGGCCCACCTGTGCAATAACTGCCTCTCAAGGCCTCACCTGTTCATATACTTGCACTACTGCACTGTCACTGTATATAGGTTTATAGCTGTATGGCTCCTTGCTTTTATATTGTCTTATATTGAGATATTGTATTTATATATTTTGTGCTGCTGAACCAGGAGTTACAAACAAAGTTTCATTGTATTCTGCTGGTACAATGACAGTAAAGCCTCTTATGTCTGATGGATTCAAAAACCATGCACTGTGCGCTGTTTACGTGGCAGCAAGATGAATTTTCCACGAGGGGTTAATATAGTATAAATAAATACATAAATAAAGTTCTTTTAAATCAATTTTGTTTAATTCAATTCAGTTCAGCTCAATTCAGTTCAGATCAATTCAAATCGTCTGACAACTCTCTGTCATGCTGGACTTGGATTGACAGGTCTCTGTAGCAGCTCCACTTCATAGCTTCTATTTACTTAACAGAACATAGTTCATGCTGACAGACACTCACCGGTAGTTGTGGTTAAGTACTTATTCTAACAACACTGCAATTTGACTTTTTGAATTTGATATGGGGGACCATATCTTAAATGATAAGATATGGTCCAACTCGTCTGACTACCCTGGCAGCTTGAGTTACCATAGCGACCTGTTAATCAAAGCCCAGCACAGGAGTGATTTGTTAGATTATTTGCCATTAGTAGAGGATTCAATTCAAATTAAACATTTGAGACCATGATGACTCACGAAAAAAATGCTTTCACTTAGTATTTTCAGACAGGTCCAGTGTAACTCTGGGGGACTTCAGGTTTCTTAAAGCCCACTGAACAGTGTCCCAGCAGCAAAAGGCAATATTACAACTTTAAGTTACTTTCGCATTGGCCTCAATGTACACTGCCCTGTTTTTGGCTCTAAAGTGCCAAGCAGGAAGTGACAACTTGACTGGCCTCAAAAATGCATTACAGAAACCAACGGGTGATGTCACAGTTACTCCTCATTAATACGCACAGGTTATGGTTTTTCAACATTTTCCATATAACCCTCATCCTGGCCCTTTCCCCTAACCTGAACCAAGTCATTCTATGCCTACACTTAATGACACCGGAACAGTGGCAGTGAACTTTGCCCATTAAATATGTATGTCTAAGGACACCATGACCACAAAGACAGATGAAACATAAATTTATACTTTTTAATTCTGGGAGAAAAAATGCATATTTTATCAATGCTAAGAGTTGACGAAATCCTTCCATACCCTCGAAATCTTAATCTTCCTGAATATTTGAGCCTCCAGCCTCGACTTAAGAATCAGCAGTTACAGCCTATTCAGTACGAATATATTTCTTTTTTAAAGGTCTGATCCAATTAACCTGCTTTCATTGCCTAAGATGAGTCTGTGTCATTTTACATAGAAGAACCATTTATCTCTGGGGGGAAAGGTCTTCTGTCTCAGAGGGTTGGAGATATCTGTACGTCTCTTTTACTGTAATTAGACGTCTGCGGGCCCTTCAATTATTCTGAACCCAAAGCGCTGACATTTCCACAGCTCATTAACGAGCCACAGCCCACTTTATGAAGATGGAGTGGCCTACATGGCTGCACGGATACATGAACATGGATCTTATGAAGCCCTGCTGTCTTTAGGAACAATGTGGGAGGCATTTCCAAATGTTTGGCAGCACCTAATGGGAAATAGCTCCACTTGAAGAAGTCTTAATGTGTTTCAAATTAATCCATTCTTTCAGCCACTTCAATCTCCAACAGTTTTAGGGAGACTATAAATATTTCAGCGGCGAAGTGGTTCATTCCAGGTACCAGAATTGCAAATTCATCTCTCTCCATCAGTCACAGATAAATTATGCTCCTGGACTGATCAGGTCCTAATTTTTTATTGAACAGGCAACCTATGACAATAGATTAAAATTTAGACAGGGCTGTCAGTTTATTTTTGACTGCATAGATATTTATAGAAAAGGCAGAGAAAATTAATCCCATCAGTATTAATAAAATGTGTATCGGCCCCCCAGAATAATACACTTTGAATTCATGGTTTACTGTTTGACTGTTTGGATTCATTCTTAATCATTTTTGGACTATTTTGAATGATTTTTTTGTGTTTATTCATTTTTGCTCATTTTCGTGATTATTTTCCTAATTTTTGGTCCTTTCCTTGATTATATTGGTAATTTTTCCTAATTTACCTGAATATTTTGCTCATTTTTGCTCATTTCCTTGATTGTTTTGCTCATTTTTCTTCATTTCTTTGAATATTGCTAATATTTGCTCAATTTGTTGATTGTTTTGATAATTTTCCTCAATTTCTTGATTATTTTACTCATTGTTGCTCATTTTCTTGTTTGTTTTGTTCATTTTTGCTTTATTTCGTGATTATTTTGGTAATTTTTGCTCAAATTCTGGATTATGTTGCTCATTTTTGCTCATTTTGGTGGACTATTTTGTTCGTTTTCATTCAGTTCTGTTAATATGGCTGCTTTTTGTTCATATTTATCAATTTACTTCCTCATATTGTTACTTATTTGGTTCATTTTCTTCACAATTTTTCTTTTTCATTTCATGGATTGCGGTGATCATTTTTTCTATTTTGTTGATCCTTTTTTGTTCATGTCAGGAATAACTTTGCTCATTTTCTGTTCAATATTGTTCACCAGTTTTGTTCACTTATGTTAACTTTCTTAATTATTTTGTTCATATTCTTCACTTGTTCATGGATTTTTTGTCATTTTATTACATGTTTAATTTAATACATGTTTAATTTTGTTCATTTTCTTCATTAGTTTTGTTATTTTTATACTTCATTTGCTTTTTTGTTCATTTTTGTTTAATTTTGGTCATTTTCTTTATTAGTTTGTTTGTTTTTATCATCCTATGTAATAATGGTCGCATCCAATTATTTTGTTAATTTGTTGATTTTCCTGATTATTTTGCTTATTTTGCTCAGTTTTTTTGAGCAAAATAAGCAACTTATTTTGCCCATGCCTTCTACAGTAAATGCACAAACTTATATATGAAGGTTTGGATTTCCTGGGAGGGATTAATATGGACCTTTTTATCATTTTACCTTTTAAACAATTCACCAGAATGCAGAAAATGAGGTGATCCATGCTCAAACTGTCCAGGAGGATCCAGATAAATGTGCAAATAAATCCGATGTAATAATAGGTCGTACAGTACCTGCAGGAAATAGAGTAAATGTTAAAGTAATTAGCATATTAAAATGTGGAATCTTTATTGGTTGAACTATAAAGGCAGTGTGTGTGGTCGGGGTAATAAAGACAGAGCCAAAGCAGCTGAGGCTAAACGTGATCCATGAAAACACTGCAAACCACAATGGTAACGATTCACAAGCTCCACCGGTTACAAATGATTCCAGATTGTGTCTTTTGTTGCCTGTGATTTTTTTCAAGCAAAGCTCCCATAAATATTAACGGCAGTGGCTATTGCATGTGCATTTAAGCAGCAAAAGTCTTGCATGTTTGAACAACTGGACATTTTTAGTCATTTGCTGAAGAGTTGAACAAAAATGAATAAAAATGAACAAAATGCTCAAGAGAAAGAACAAAAATGACCAAAATAAGCAATATAAGGAAGAAAATGAGGACAGTTACCAATAAAACAAACAAAAATTGATCCAAAAATAAATTCCAAACTGACATAATATTTACATTTTAACCATAAATGTCATATGTTATACCATACTGTATGTGTTAGTCTTTAAATGTGAAAAATGCACATAGTGAAGGTTTAACTCATTTTGTTCATTTAAATTAAATCTAATTCAGCAACATTAACAACACTTCACAACACAAACGAAAAAAATGGGAACCTCACAAAACTTAAGCAAAAAAGAAACAAAATTATCCCAAAAGTGAACAAAATAATAGAGGAAAAATCTTCTAAAAGTCTTAAAAATTCCCAAAAACAAATTAAACAGGCACAAAAGTAAAGTAAAGTAAACAAAAATGCCTTTATTTGTACAAAAAAGAACATATCTTTTGTTTTTATTTATTTTAATTTAATGTTGTGAGCTGTCGTTCACAACTTTACATTAAAATAAGCAAAATAATCTGAAAAAATCAAATAACCAAGAAAATAAACCAAACTGAACAAAGTTATCCTCAAAAACAAATATTAAGAAAAACATTATAAAACATACATGAATGATGATTTTACTTATTTTGTCCATTTTTATTCAAAAAATGACCAAAATACAGTATCTCACAAAAGTGAGTACACCCCCCCCCCCCACATTTCTGCAGATATTTAATTATATCTTTT
>JAQQAE010021943.1:0-10353 GCA_029823295.1 Pseudamia nigra | reverse complement strand
CTGGACAAAGTGACCGTGACGTCACCCATTAGTTTCTGAAGGGCTGTTTTGAGGCCAATCAGGTCGTCACTTCCTGGGCGGCATCTTGGAGCCAAAAACAGGATGTAACCATATTTGGACGATGGGGCTTATGAAGTGTTCATGCCAGGGGACTCATGGGAAGTTAATATTAGCTGCTAGCTTACTGAGATGGTCAAACTTCACCACGCAGTGTCAATGTTGTTGGTGTAAACACTTTCCCACAGCTGCAGTCGAGTGTATGTCATGTTTGACTATGAACATATTGAATAAATAGAAGATACGGAGATCCGAATCGGTCCGAGTTCACTAGCAAGCTGTTGCTATAGCAACATGTCAATCAAACCCCAGCACGGAAGTGATTTGTTGGATTATTTACTGTAATATCTTAATAACAGAGCAAAAAGTTACAGTTGAACCACCACTTGATTATTAGAGGATCCAAATAAAACGTTTGAGAATGAAGAACCTTAAAGTTAGTCCCGCAATTTCCTCACTAAACAGCCCCAGTCGTTGCCCCTTGGATAGGCTCCAGCAACCCACCCCCACACCCACCCACCCATCCAGCCCCTCTGACTCTTGGGAGATTTAAAGGGTAGAAAACAAATGGTTGGATACATTTTTGCATTTCTATTGTGTGCGTGTCTATATTATCCAACCTAGCTTGGCATACTGTATGTAATAACTGTTTTTTAAATCACAGCCTCACAAGGCTATGATTTACCATCATTTTACAATAATATGGGGCCACATCATGTCTCATAATAGCCCTCAGTTGTAGTAAAATGACAGTAAAATGGAGACGTACACGTGCAGAATGGGCGTCTCGGTGTGGGCAGTCATTCACCCTCCATTTCCCAGGTTCACATACTGAATTAGAAACAGAAGCTCTAAATGCACGGTGTTTGAAACCTCAGTTACCGCTCTTCATTCATGACGTGATTGGACTATATTCAAATTGGGAGGCTTTTTTTCCCTTTTTTGTTTCCAGCTCTGTAAATATGTTAACCCTCCAAACTACCATGGGGATTTGGGGACCTGACAATTTAATGGAATGATTATTCAAATTTGGTTAAATTGGGATGTTAAAATTGGACGTGAAGGAGGTTTGAGTAAAACACTGTTCTCTGTGGCAATAGTGTGCGAAGGTGTGTTTCTATGCGCACCCAGATACAAATGGACCCCAAATGGAGGTCAGATGTACTTTTGTGGGGCTGCAGTAGGAGGTGCAGTGCATTCATGTATTTTGTACGTCATGCCATGATAGATGCTGCCATAAAGGAGGCGAATTGCAAATAAAACGTCAGTCAGAGGTTTGCCTTCCTCCCTCTGCAAATTGCATCATTACACCGCCGCTGCTGCAATTAGGCAATAGATGGTGATGGTTCTGCTCCAGCCACTGCATCTCCCAGAGCTTTGTGGGTAAGAGGCATCAGAGAGAGAGAAGGGGAGGATGGGAAATCTCCTCTCCTACATTCTTTATCTGCGGCCGGATATTTTGTATGCGCAGCTTCTCAAAAGCCCGTTTCTGCTCTTGTGAAGCCCGTTTAAAGCTGCTCGGTGCTGAGGAGATAAGGCGCACACACTTACGCTTGCAGGTTTTCTTCAAGAACCGAGTCTGTGATCAGCACTTGGCCAGTGGACGGATTGCTGCGCTGTGCGGACTTTTCTGGACGGGGCTTTGTGACTGCGACCGGCGTGGGCTGTGGAAGGTCTGTGGCCTGTCGTCACACTATCAACCATCAGACCGTCCACGCTGACCTGAAGTGGACCATGCTGCATCGGTGTAGATTTCAGGGGGGATTCGTCCCCCGCAGGATGTGTGAAATGTCCATTTGTCCCCAACCCAATAAAACACTATTTTTTACATGATATAAAGTTATTTTGTCTTTAAAGTTTCTGCATCAAAATGTTGAAATTGACTTCTTTACTCATTTTCAGTTCATTTTGTCGCTTGTTTCATTTCTTTCACTTGTTTATTTTCTTTAGTTTCTAGATTGTTTTGTTTGCTTTTGCACTTTGTCTTAATTGTTTTAATATTTTTTGTTAATTTTCTTTAGTGTTCTTTATTTGCATATTTGTGTAACCAATTTTCTTAATTATTTAGTTTATTTCATTCATATTTAGTTCCTTATTTTCTTTAGTTTTGACAATTTTGTTTATTTTATTGCTTTCTTTGTCCTTTTTGTTCACTTTCCTGATTATTTTGTTCAATATTATTAATTTCCTTGATTATTTTTGATCCTGATTTTTCCCCATTTTGCCTCATTTCTCTTGATTACATGGTATGTTTTACTGATTTTGTTGCTTATTTTTGCTCATTTTGTTTATTTTTATTGTTTTCTTGCCTTTCATTTTTGTCCGTCCGAACATTCGGCTCTATATCCATATCTGACACAAACTTATAAAACTTATATGGGTCAGGGTACGTCAGGGTTGGGGGAAGGGTTACTATGGTAACTACAATGTAAATTGCAACACATTTTAACATGTGATAGATTAAACTCTGGCCACAGAACAGTTTCCCATTTTGACAGCGGCCTTTCTGGATATTGTTCTCATGTCTTCGTCACATGATACGGCTTTAATTTGTATTCATGGATTGCATGGAAGTGGACGTGTTCCTGAGCCCAGGCAGTGATTTCCAGTAGAGAATGATGTCTGTTTTTAATGCAGCGCCACCTGAGGGCCCGACGATCAAAAGCATCCAATTTTCCTCTTCGTTCTTCCTCCTGATTCTCTAAACCTTTTGATAATATACACTGTAGATGGTGGGATTTTCAAAGTCGTCACCATTTTACATTGAGGATCATTTTTCTGAAATTGTTCCACAATTTTTTTTTGACACAGATTGGTGAACCTCTTGTTTCGTAGGCATCGTTTTCAGCTCAAGGGAAAGTTACTGATTCATACGATATCACACATTCGGAGGAGGTGGGTGTGGTTTGTAAACTCACTTGTGATTGAGTTAATAAAGGCAGGTGTGTGGACGCAGGAAGACGAACAAGCCGACACAGTAGATCAGCTTGAGACCACAGCTCAGACAGATTTGGAGTTGAAGCCTCGGAGACTCATGAGGAGGGTTTTAACGCCAGCCGCTCAGCCGAGTGGAAGTATAACTGAAAGAACTGAGATTTGGACTGGATCGTCGAAAGGACGCTGGCAGACCGAGGCTCATCGCATTCCAGACCCAGACACGTGATGAGTGAGTGTTGCAAACCTACACCTGCCTCCTCCAGTTTCAGGATTTGGCAAGGCAACTCACCCAGGGCTAGTGTAGAATATAACTCAAGTCCTGAACATGTGCAGAGATTGATGAGGGTGTCGTTACGGGGGTTCTTCTGCATAGCTTAGCTCACAGACCAGGCCTGGGTGTCCGGGAATGGAATCGTTGCATTTGTAACCAACCTGGTAACACTCTACTCATATTTACATGTGAGAGGCTCTGTCGCTCTAAAATGTTCCTTTTACACCCAGTCATGTTACTGACCTGTTACCAGTTAGCCCAATTAGCTGTCATTTTCAACATCTGATATGTGGTTTATGTCCTAATTGCATTGTTTTTTTTTCATTTACATTTCACACATTGTCCCAACTTTATTGGAATTGGGTTTTCTACAAAAGGCTCCTCTACTTTGCATGCTTCTGCTCTCTGCACTGACTCCAAAATAGATCCATCTAAAGAGAGGCGTTTGACTTTTATTCCGGCTGCCACACTGTTGCTCATAATTTCAATCAACACCGTCACGACGCTTTAAGCCGCTCGCCGACGTGAAATGATTTAGTGCAGAACTTGTTCAGAGAAAAAGCTATTGATCTACAGCACTCTCCGAAGCCCTCCTTAAAAATTCACGGGGCCAATAAACGCATATAAAACTCACCTTGCAAACCTTTTGTTAACAACACGCGAACGGCTAATGGCTAATGATGTAGTGAATCTAGTTGTTGTTTATGGCTCGGAGCTTTGCTTATTAAAAGGTAGACTTGGAAGTGAAAGATGGCCATAAATTAGCGGCTGAGATGCAGGCGTTGGTGCTGAAGTGTGCGCCGAGATGTACACAGCATCTAAATTTATCCTTCTGTCAATGAGCGCGCTCCGTACCTGGCAACCGGGGCTCGTGCACGCCTTTAGACCACGTTAAGTCTTCCAGTGAGCTGCGTCTGAGCTATTGGCAATCTCATCTTTGTTAACCTCAACTGGAAATAAGTTTCTTCTTCCACTATGAGGGAATAAATAGAATATCAGAATTCACCACAGCGCATTGCTCTTCCTATTGCACGAGATGATATCTTCTTCTATACACTGTATTCCCATGCTGTAAAATTCCATTAGGCTGCTAAAATGACTTGTCCTCCTGCTGCAAAAGGTGGCATCCATTTGCAGATTCTATCATCGACCGGGCGCTAACCTCCGTTCCTCAAAACACACACTTCCTCACACTCTCTTTCCTCACACACCCATGGTCCGTCCAGCCATGGCCATAATGATGTGCTATGTTCAGCTATTACAGGAGTTTCTTCAAATGACCACATGGCTGTAAAGGAGCAGCCTAATGGTGCAAACACCCTGGTGTCCATTAAATACACAGGAACCGGCCACGGTCTGTATAACAGTAATGACCTATAGAAACTATTGCAAGCGTCTGTACTTGCTGTCTGTAATTGGAGTCCTGGCAAGCTTGCACACACAGTCATGGTCATGAACTCCTCTCACCAAACTCACACACTCACCAGGACACACTGCAGGTCACCATTAACACTCATCATCCCTCCTCGTCCCGGTGTGTACTCTCAGACCAGCCACTGTGAGGAAAAACCCTGCAATTGTACATTTCTGCACAATACAGGCACGGATAATTCTAATGTTTTTCTGGTTTTTAAAAAAAAGATCCATAGTATCCTTCCAGCATGTTGTAATTCAAGTGGTCTAAAAGGAAAACATTTGTTAGGGCTGTCAAAATTAATCCGGATTAATCCATTTACATGATTAATTAGATTAAAAATTGTAACGCAATTAATGCATGCGCAATGCACAATAACTCAATTACACTAACCACTGATTACTGTTACACAACCAGTGCTACTTTCATTGGCAAAAATTTTTCATTATTGTTTTTGTCACGAATATATTTTTGCGGATGAAAACGAAACGAAAATTAACAACTAAGTCAATAATTTTTTGTCAACGAATACAAGACGAGACGAAAATAGACAGTGACGAAATTCAATCAAAAGGAGGGAAACATATGAGGAAACGACAAAAGAGCCGCTGGAAAGATGGAAGAGGCGGGACCGGGTGAGAAGAGAACCAATCAGAGCGCCTTATTGAGCCACTGTTTTGAAAATGTTCCTGGGAAGACGACGGATATGAAGACAAGAAAATGTCCACGTCTGAGACAAAAACATTTTTGGCCCATTTCTCGTTTGACAACGATGAAAACGACCACATCTCTGCCAACTTCTTTAACATTTCCTGCTTCAAAGTCAGTTTAAATGTAAAAGTCTAAGTCTTTACACATTTTGAAACAAATGACATTAGTTTCTGATGAAAACAATGAACCAAGTGTCAAAAAGTAAAAACATCATCAGCAGAACATTCCAGAGGTTCTGTTAAGTTCTACAAAGCAGCTGGAATTTACTTTAGTTACACGAGTTTAAATTAGAAAAAAATATACATTTTAATCTAAAATAAGTCATTTTTTTGTCGAGTGTCTATATCACCTTCTATCATGAGTGTTTTTGCTCTGACAAAATGAAAAACAATTAATGGGTATTAATCGGGATTAATCTAAATTAAT
This sequence comes from Pseudamia nigra, assembly GCA_029823295.1. Classification (NCBI taxonomy): domain Eukaryota; kingdom Metazoa; phylum Chordata; class Actinopteri; order Kurtiformes; family Apogonidae; genus Pseudamia; species Pseudamia nigra. Next base: position 4,537 of record JAQQAE010021943.1, on the reverse strand, counting down.
CCACAGTGACCCTGTGATTAATCAGATTAAAAATTTTAATTGTTTGACAGCCCTGTTCACAACATAACTTGAAAAGTTTTGAACAAATCCAGATGAAATTTTCAGGATGGGTCAGAAATGGCGTCAGGACCAATCGACTAGGTTCTAGTAGTGAGCCTTTAAAAATCGTCTGCACCCAGAACATTCACCAAACTCGGCATATAAGTTGACCTTGTGAATAGCACCTGTGGGTATGTTTTTGAAGACAAAAGGTCAAGGTCAAAAAATTTCAAAATCAGTTTTGGCACGTAGCGCCTTTATTTTCAGAGCGAGGGCATCTGAATTTGAATTGGTGATCACTGGTGCCAGGATGCAGGGGCTGAGAAAGACTTACAATGACAGCAATTTTTTTGGTGCTTTCCAAAGCGTTTACGCTCTGTCGGAGCGTAAACACTTTATTAACATATCATCATGATGGTTACTGCTCTATTCATACTGCTACATCTTACATATATCCTCTAGGCATATTTGCATTCAGCACCTTATGTGAAAGCTGTCTGCTCATGTAGTTTTTTACTGGATACCTACTGCCTTCCGGACCATTTGCAATTTTGCACCTATGTACATATTGTTCATTGTTTAAATGCTGTTTTTTAAATTCCTATGTCATCCTTTAACTGCTGTGTTCTGTGTTTGCGTAGAACTGCTTCATGTGTCTTAAATTGCTCCTCGGGGACAAATGAAGTTCTCTGAATTAAATTGAATTTAACTGAATCTGTACAGAGTGTATGTGAGCGTAGGAAGAACAGTTGCATGTGGGGTCCGTTTTAGGCGCCACCACACATGACATTTATCCACGGTATTGTTACGATTCATGTGATGATTTCATTCCCGGATGCTTAGACCCGAGCCTGTTGGCGAAGCTGCCCAGATAAACCCCCATAACTGAAGGCTCATCGACCCCCTACGTGCGCGTTCAGGACTTGCGTCATGTCCAGTGACAGCCCCGGGTGGTGTGCTTCGTCCTATCCTGAATCACAGGATGATGTCTGTGTTTGCAACGTCTGGATCTGGTTCTGATGAGCCCCAACCACAGGCCCTGTCTCCAGTGGTTCACGCGCGTCCTTGCGATGTTTCGGCTACCCAGGGCTAGGAGACGCTGATGCTGGTCCGCGGACTAACGGCTCAGGTCTTTCCAGCTCTGCTCCCACTCGGAGCTGCTCTCAGCGGGTCAGACTCTCTTCGTAATGCCTCTGAGTCCTCAGATCTGCGTTCTGAGTACATTCTCTCTGCTCCCGCGTTCACACAGCTGTTGAAATTAACTTCGTTCCACACGGCTGCACCTCATTACGCTGATGAGGGAGCGTTTCACAAACCACGCCCACGTCCTCCAACGTATGTACCGTCGGTGTTTTCCCTGAGCTGAAAACCTTCGCACAGTCTGTCCAAGAACATCTTTGCATTTTCAAGCCTCGGTTGGCGGCTCTTCCTTTGAATCCACGCTGTGGCGTTGAGTCACTGCAGCCGAAACGATGCCTTTCAGACGGGTTTAATCTGGTGATCTTTTGCGCGACCTCTGCAGTGACCTACACACTGTCAGTTTGCGACTCATTACAAGTCGAAACAATCACGGGCCCCTCCTGACTTTGACGGCGCCTTGGAGAGGGTAATCGTGTGCCGTATAAACAATGTTGCCTAAAGGGTATATACGGTATTCTTGAGATAGCATCATGGCTGCACAGCTTATGGGATCATATGCGGTGGTTAAACGGATTAACCTTTTTCCCTCTGTGACGACATATCACTGTGTAGCCCCGTGCCTCCTCTTTGGGTTCCTCCCCCACCTTCTCCCTCCCGCTCCGTCTCCATCTCTTATCTCCCTTTTACCACAACATCCCGCACTACTTTTTAACGCTCTTCTTCCCCCTCAAGCCGTGACGTTTTCTATCAGATTGATCGCAAAGTGACACGCTCGGCGTTGCGCGTCTGTTTGCCGACATGCCGATGCGCGGGTTAACGTGGTCAGGGGCATTCAGAGCGGGCGCCATCTGTGCCCCTTTGACAGGGAGGGATCATACTGTCGACGCGCAGCGTTGCCCCGCATGCGAATGAAGCGTATTCCCGAACGAGGCCCATGTCACACCGATGAGTCATGACTCCTAACGAGGCCGGCGGAGGAGGACGCGAGTGCGCGCGCCATGCACGCGGTGGTCGAGTCACGCTCACACGTTTCAGGTATTTGTAACGTGCGTTTACAGTTTCCACGTTAAAGGTCGTGTTGTTTTAACCGGTGGATTGGGAGTTTGCCTGGCAGTCACATTTGTATTCATTTTCTTGCTTCTTTGTTCATTATCTGGACTATTTGTCGAAGTTTTTGTTCATTTTCCTGACTATTAAGGCTGTTTTGTCCACATTTGTTCATTTTCTTGAATATTTTGTTCATGTTTTCAGCATTTCTATTTATTTTCTTCAGTTCCTTGCTCATTTTTCATCGGTATTTCAAAGAGTTTTGTTTGTCATTGTCTTCATTATTTTGTTCACTTGTAATTATTTTCACAAATGATTTAATTTTGTCCACATTTGTGAATTGTCTTTATTATTTTGTTCATACATTCATCATTTCTGTTTATTTTTTGTTCAGTTTCTTGATCATTTTTCATCCCTTTTGTTCATTTTCGTTGCTACTTTGTATGTTTTGTTTGTTATTGTCTTTATTATTTTGTTCATTTTTAGTTATTTTCTGATATATTTACATCTTCTGTTAATTTCCTTCATTTTTATAAATTTTCATCCTTATTCTTTCACTTTTGTTCATTTTCACCGGTATGTATTGATTTTTTAATCATTTATTTGCTTATTTTGTTTAGTTTCCTAATAATTTTGTCCACATTTGTGAATTGTCTTTATTATTTTGTTCATGCAGTCTTCATTTCTGTTTATTTTTTCAGTTTCTTGATCATTTTTCATCCCTTTTGTTCATTTTTTTTGGTACTTTGTATAGTTTTGTTTGTCATTGTCTTGTTCATTTTAATTATTTTCTTATTATCTCTTCTGTTAATTTCCTTCATTTTTGTTAATTTTTTTGATTATTTCTCTTCACTTTTGTTCATTTTCACCATTATTAATTCATTTTTTGATCATTAAGTTGCTTATTTTGTTTACTTTCCTAATAATTTGTCCACATTTCTTAATTGTAGTCATGATTTCTGTTTTTATTTGATTATTTTTCATCCTTTTTGTTCTTTTTCTTGATTATTTCCTATAGTTTTGTTCACTGTCTTCATTATGTTGTTCATTTTTATAATTTTCTTGTTAATTATCCTTTCTGTTAATTTCCCTCATTTCTGTTAATTTTGTTGACTATTTTTTTCACTTTTGTTCATTTTTTTGCCTATTTTATCCACATTTGTTAATTTTCTTTATTATTTTGTTCATGTATTCATCATTTCAGTTCATTTTTTTCAGTTTCTTGATCATTTTTCATCCCTTTTGTTCATTTTCTTGATTATTCCCTCAAGTTTTTTTCACTGTCTTCATTATTTTGTTCAATTTCATAATTTTCTTCAATTATTTATTCTTTCTGTTAATTTCCCTCGTTTCTTTTAATTTTCTTCACTATTTTTCGTCACTTTTATTCATGTCCTTTATTATGTTTGAATATTTTGTATAGTTTTGTTCATTGTCTTGTTTGTTTTATTCATTCTTTTAAATGATTTTGTTACTTTTAAGTTCATTTTTTTACTTGACTGTCACCGTTCACTGGCCACTTTCTGTGTTTTATTTGTGCCATGACACATTGTTCTTGCACCTTTTGTTTTTTATCTGTTTTGTTAAACAGATTCTGACCTTATATCGTCAACAAAGTATAAGTACACGATAAGCACTTTTCATGCAGTATCCAAGTAGAATTAAATGCAGGCAAATGTGTAAATGTGTGTAAGTGCAGGGTTCAGGACAACATGTCTAAAATAATAGACATGAAAAAAGGACAATTCATTCATCCAAGTCCATATAGTACCAGTACTTGTACTGTTTCTGTGTACTCTACCCAACAATGTATACAAGATATGATATGATCATGGTGCTCAGGTAAACTATTACAGGTTTACCTATAGGTTGCCCGGGTTACGAGTTTAATTTGCTCCAGCATCGAGCTTGTGAAGTTCAAAACTTGTGACCCAGGACTGGTTTTAAATAAGAAAACATGTAAAACCAATTAATCCGTTCCAAGACCCACGAAAACTCCTACGTACTATATGTACGGTATGTATGTATACGTACATACATGCATACATACTGTGCATACATACATACATACATACATACATACATACATATACACATATATACATACACACCCATATGTGCATGTAAGGTATCTGGAAAAGAATGTTTATTGATTATTATTATCTGAAAAAGAATGCATTAAATTAGTTCTAAAAATTATTTATAATGACACCTTAGCTTGGAGACAGACGGCTGCAGGCAAAGAAGGCTTGATGGCGGAGGAGGAGGAGGAGGAGGAGGATGAGGAGGAGGAGGAGGAAAAGGAGGAGGA
>JAQQAE010021942.1:0-10354 GCA_029823295.1 Pseudamia nigra | reverse complement strand
CAACAAAAGAATGGCTTCACCAGAATAAGATTGAGGTTTTGGAATGGTCCAGCCAGAGTCCAGACCTGAATCTGATCAAAATCTGTGTGATGATCTGAAGAGGGCTGTGCACAGGAGATGCCCTCACAATCTGTCAGATTTTGAACAGTTTTGCAAAGAAGAGTGAGAAAATATTGCCACATCAAGATGTGCTACACTGATAGACTCCTACCCAAAAAGGCTGAGTGCTGGAATAAAAGCCAAAGGTGCTGCAACAAAGTATTAGTGCAAGGGTGTGCATATTTATGCAACCAGGTTACTTTAAGTTTTTAATTTTTTGTTTTTCCCCTTTAAAAGGTTTCAGATTGTCTTTCAATTGTGTTGTACAGTTTATAGGTCACATTAAAGGTGGAAAAAGTTGTGTAATTATTTATCTTGGTGTCAATTTTTTACATCACAAAAACCTGGCATTTGAACAGTGGTGTGTAGACTGTTTATATCCACTGTATATATATATATATATGAACTTTCTAATTTCCCATTTTAAAGACATCAAATACACACAGGGTAGGCATAAAATTAACGTTTCAGAAATGTAATTCACAACAGAATATGTTCTGTTGCTGTTGTGGCAACTGTACATATCCTTAGGGCTTCAATAAATACACAATTAAGGTGAAGTGTACAAAAACACAAACACTAAAACTATTCAATCAGGGCACTGAATATTAGGAAAGGCAACTTGTTTAACCTAATGTGTTTGAGCTTCAAGCCCTGTGGCTAGCAAACATTAATGTAAAGAAGGCACAATTTTAAACATTAATGCATCAGCAAATTATTTACAAGGAAAGAAATGCCCTTAATACCTTTGTTGAACCTTAAAGATTAAAAGTGTTTTGGTGAATCACATTGATTGTAATTATAACCCTCCCTGCTGCAATTAATTGGCAGTTTGATAATGAAGACCTCTAAATAGGGTGCTGTAGGTGCTTGTGTCCATTTACCAGAAATTACATCGCCTTTGAAAAGTTCTTTCCTTTGTAGTTCAAAACATTAGCAAGTCTCTGATGAATCTGCAAAGGGATTCCATGATCTGTGAAATTAATAAACCTCCAGGTAAATAAGAGGAATTTGCAACACCAGTACCTTAGGTGTCCCAAACAAAACAGTTTGCTGATACTAGCTGCAGCCACCAACATTTTACCAGGTGAAATCAAATCAATGGTCATCACCGCCTAAAATTAATAAGGCTGGTGTGAAAGGTTTGTTTGCCAGTCACTGCTAATTAAAGTGAGTTAACATAAAAACTCTGCAAAAGAGGTGTAAGTCCAGGAGCTTAGAAAATGTGTGCATTTTAGCAGTGTGGCTGTACTGCATAATCGTTTGTCTACAAGCATGTCTGTGGTGTGGTCTGTCTTTCCATGTGCATGTATGTGTTTTTATGCACAATACTATGTCTGCACATGTAAGTATGTGAGAAATATCTCCTGGTTGAAGTGCGGCTCCATGGCTACTGCTCCCAGGGCAACAAGCGTGCAGAAAAGGTAGGAGAGACTCAAACAGACTAACACAATGGCAGCACACACACATTCATACACTTCTTCTTTCATCTACACCTCTTATTTAATTTCTTCCTCCAACTATTTCTTGTTCTCTTAGTCTTTCTCTCACGTGTCTCCTCTCCAAGTTCCCCTCAACAACAGCCAGGCCAATTAAGAAATGGCTCTTGAAAGGGTAGCAATTATTCTTTTGCAAGGCATACATGGCCCCTGCTTGCCTCCGCACATTATTATCTCTCTGGTATCCTACAGTGAGGTGCCCGGCCATCCATTCACCACAACCCCTCACACTTCTGCCAGCCTCGCTGCTTCTTCTCCCTATTTGGCTGTCTGCACTGATGAGAGCCAGATTGCATAGCAGGGCAGTCTAAGGCCCAATAGTTAGCAGAGGAACACAAGATAATGGGTGGATTATTAAGGGAAGCCCTGTTGAGAGAAAAGATTTTTTTGATATCGTTGCTACCACCCACACAACCTATATTCCATGTCTTTTCTTACATCGCTGAGCTTTCCCCCACTTTGCTTCTTTTTGTTCATGCCTCCTATCATTTTTCCCCTCACTGATCATCTGTGGCTGTCACATGCAAATGAACAACAGCACTGTGGGTTTAATGCTAATCAATACTGTGCAAATATTCATTTTAGGAGATGGCTGCGATATGAGCAGAGGGACCTGACCTACATGAAATGCAAGCAATTCTAAGTTTTTCTTTCCCGAGCTTTGTCGTGGCGGTGCATATATACAGTATATACATGTGGTGAAACATGCACATCATACTTGTCTAAAAATTCCTCAATAAAGAAAAGGGCAGAGAAAAAGAAAATAAGTTGGTCAAAACAGGATTGATAACAACTGAAGAGCCAAAAACGTGGATAGGGCCGGGTGCTTTTAAATAAGAGTTCCACCTGTATAAATAATACAAACCTCTTTCACTGTCATTACATAAGGCTTTTGTGTGAAAATTGTGTACTTCATCCGCACAAGAAGAAAGTGCAAATGGAAAAGGCAAAGGCTGTGGTGCCACAGGCGTGGGCTCAATACTGGCTCCATCATCCATAAAAGCACATAAGTAGACACCTAAAGGGCTGGATTAAGAGCCCCTCTGTGAGAAAAGCAACACGGGACATGTAAAACAGCCTGTTAATATAACTTCAGTCTCTGCGAGTCAATCATTTCAGATGTTTGGGAAATGGGGAATGGTGCCTTAAGTCAAGCTACAGCAATAAGACAGTAGTGATGATTTCAAACCACGTCCCTTAATCCCTTTGGTGTAAATGCCACCACACACAATTATCAGGGACTAAATGATTAACAATCACCTTTAAAATTACAGATATAAGGTAAAAAAAAAAAAAACCAGAAACAGAACATTGCAGTATTATGTACTTAATGCATTTCTGAGAATGAAGCAGTTGAATTAAAGATTCTTATCAAAAGGTACATATTACAAAAGAGTTACAGCTCAATATATATTTTTGGGTGCAAATCAGTTTTGACTGGCTCTCTTGTTTATAAATTCACCATCTCCTCTGTCAAATCAATGCATATTCCTCGAAGCAACCTGAACCTGCCATGCCAGACTGAGACCGGGCGCCTGGCTGGCCATGCCAACGTGGGTGGCCATGTTATCGGAGAAGAACACCTTTCACTGCTGGAAATTTAACACTATGTTCCTGCAGAAATCAGAAAAGAGCTCTAACACTACAGTACTCTGTGTAATCTTAATTTGAGTTTTGCTGAAACATTTTGGTGGAAATTTGACAAAAATCAGTTTAGATTGCTGCTGTTAGAGGTTATACTTTTATTAATGCAGTTCATTTTAAGGATGTGTCACTTTTAGCATCATTAAAACATTGTAAGAAAATGATTGAAAAGTTAAACATCACATTAGCTATTCAATTTTTAAAAAGGGCAACCAGTAATGTGCACTCTATTAGATTCGTAAAGCATACTGATTGTTATACATTTTATGAAAGACACAGTGACCATTTATTTCAATTAAACACATAGAGAACTGGCAGATAAACAATCCAAATAATGAGCTAGAACAAATAAACATCTACTCAATGGTAAGTAAAACATAGTTTATCTAGTTGGATGCGTATGATCCAGATAAATTCAAACATGTTGGCTTCAGTGTCTGCTGTGATGATCTGCTGCTTTAAGATATTTCCTGTGATGTGAAAATGGTATTGCTGAAGTTGTTTGACAAGGTGTGTGTGTGCGTGTGGGCTGTGAAGGCCAGAAGGGGGGAGGGTTTGAGAGTGAATGAGCAACTCTTGCTCCTTTTCATTTCAGCTCTGACAAATTTGCCTTTTCTTTTATGTTTCTTCTTCAGCAGACTCTTGTTTGGCCGCATCACAGTCCCTGAGAGACATTGTCCGATTGCTTGTCTACTGTGGATACCTACCCCCACATCACACACACACACAGACACATACACACACACACACACACATACACACTCCTATATCCTCATGTCTCCAACCTGTCTACACAAGTGCTCTATTGAGATGGTTTTCTTCTTAAGTAGGGTGGTGTGGCTACTGATTCTGACCCTGAAATAGAATCACTGAAAACAAAATAACAGCCCTTCCTTGTGTTGTCCTTTACAATAGCCATATAGCACCACAGGACCTTGTTTTACAGTTTGCTCCAAACAATCAATACATAGCTTTCATCGTCACTGTGCTCCTATGGTTGTACTGGAAAAAAAAATCACACTCTCGCTGTGTGTGTGTCTCTCTCTCTCAATCCCGTTCATTCCTCCTTTCTCTAACCCCATCCTTCATTTACTGTCTTTTGTCTTTTTTTGTTCTCATTTTCCCTCTTTCTCTCAGAGTCTCAAGGGACAGCCTTCTCAAATAAACAGATTTTCTCCTTGGTGTCATTGGGTAATACAAAGGCCACAGAGGAACTGGCTGCAAGATACTCAATCAATCAATGTCCTCTACAACCATAGTTATCCCTCCCCGAAGTTGCTTTCCCCAATGCATGGCCCACTTAGATAATTGTTTTTTATTGGAGCCTAATGTGGGGATTCAGTGCTGCCAGACAGCATGGCCACTTCTGCCTGAGGATCAAGGCAGATTTCAGAGATGGGGACTTGAGTCTGGCACTTATAGCCTCAAGTTGGACTAAGACACTCACTATGACTTGAGACTTATCCTCAAAATACCTAAAAACTGATTCAAACTCAAGTTTGGAGTCTAAGTCTTCATTTTCTTTTCTTTTTGCGCATTTAAATTAAGGAAATGAAGCTGAATGTCACCCCACACTCCTCCTATTATCATGCAAAACCTCCTGCACAAAGCCACAGATGACTGTGCTTGAAAACTGTACACTGCAAGCGCACCTGCAGCTGCTATGCCATTTGACATAACCTTTAATAACTTCACAGAAGGCACAAACAAAGGAATCATTAAATGCATTGTCTGTTGTAATCAGATGAGAGGATGTTTTAACATTCATGGAAATAAATCACAAACAACAGTGGACCTATATAAATTCTGAAGCTTATTAGGCTATTTCTTGCAGCTGTTAAAGTAACATAAAAAAATATGAACTTGAACCTAAACACTGTGTTTTCGGTAATATTTTAATCACTTTATTAAAACCAAATCATTAAGTTGTACAGTGCTTTCACTTATGCTTTATTGGTTTCTAACAATAACGCAATTTTTTCAGATCATGAGAAAATTAATGCTAGTAACAACAAGCTCCAGACAGAATTCTTCCACATCTCACTTTCAGTACCATGGACAGCAGCACTTAGTCACTCATTTATAAATTTCACATCATCTGTTTAAATACCATTCTACTGTTAATGAATGCAGATGTAGCTTAAATTAAGAACCCGCTGTAAACTGAATGGATCAAACTGTTATGGCCAAGCCACTGTTGCCTCTCTCCTCATTTAAAACATCCTGGCTCAGTGCAGCCTTCGACCCCAGCCTGTAAGCCTAGGTTGTTCATCACAGCCTGAGGTTCCCTCCATCCTAACAACTGCAGCTCCTGTGGTCTCATTCTCACATATATTTGCAGGATGTTTTGTGAGAGTGCTGTAAAAATACAGCAGCATCTGACTCTAAATCATTTTCTTTTTTCTTTCAGTTGGCTAGTTGCAGTAGTCATACTGGAAAAGGACATTGGTGCCTGGTGACTGAAAAGCTGCACACAGATCAAGGCCATCGCAACCAGGATCATTACATAGAAACACTGTCATCTTTATTGTCACACAAGTGCTGACAGTGAATGTCCATTTCTGATGCTATTATTGTCAGCAATATAGACTGTCGTGATGTTGCTGCACTTTATATACTGAGATTTTATAAAAGGTGTTTTATAGGGTCTGTGGGTGCAGTAGCATTAATCACTTTGAGGTAGGATAGGGTGTGTGTGAAAAGAACTGGGATAAAAATTATAGCGTGGACAGGGATCTGTAGATCAGGATGCGTATATCCCCTCATCCTTCCTGGCAAAGTGTACATAGGTCACCATGATGATTCACTAAGAGATAAGAGAGTCCTTGATTCTTTTAGTAGGAGCTCTAGACTTGGCCTATATGTAGCTTCATGTTCATATTTAAAGGCAAAAAGTTACTAACAAAAAGATTTTTTTTTCATATCACATCGCAATCACCATTTTATTGTGATCCTACATCAAAAACAAATTGTTAGTGATAATATATGCATTCCTCAGACATAACAAGTCATGGCAGACCAGATGGCATGGACCATATGACAGAAAAATCATTACATTTTAGACTTGTTCTCCAGCTCAAGGACTTGAGAGTTGACAAAAAAGCCCCAAAAAACCCTATTATCTCTGTCCTCGACTCCTATGGAATTGCAGTTATTCATTCTACCAGCAACAAAGGTCAGACAGAAATAAATATCGAAACATAGACACATGGCATTCGACACAGAACAGAACAGAAATTAGGAGGCAGCTTGTAGCTGTCACCCAGCAATTTAAATAAATGGTTGCCTCTTGCCCTGTCCAACGAGCCTACTAATTGTATTTTCTTTTACTCGGTGGCGTTTGTCAGGGTCCATCAGTCTTCTGTGGCATGTATAAAATGACAGTCCACCTGGCTGACATTGTGAATGGTAGTCAGGTCAGGGCCCTGATCTCCTTAGGGCCAAGAGGTTCATTCAAACCTTTTGCTTTGCCTCATTAATTCTTCCACAAAGAGGAAGGCAAGACTAAGTCCTCCATTATTTTTGGCAGCATGCCATACCCTTTGCATTAGGTGAGGACGGACAAGACGTTTGTTCCCAGAATTTAGCCCATGGGTATAGAGTGAAGGTGATGGAAACAGAAAAAAACAAAACCAAACTATGTGATCACTGCAGCCTAAGTACTTTTCTCTTTTATTGTTTTTTTTTCTGTTAATATCAGGTCAAACTGATTGCCCATTGTGTCAAATACAATAAGACCCGATGTACTGCACTGCTGCAGAACCTTTTTAGCATTACATTTTTGAGAACTCCATGTAAAATAACAGTTTGGAATTTTTTTCCTGGTCATACTTTCTTTATTTGGCTGATATATAAGGACAATATTCTCCTGTGACATTTGGAGCTGATTGTCTTCAGTTTCCTCTAAGTAGTTAAAGGGATGTTTTTCATCATCATGCAACATATGTCACCACAGGAATTATTTCAGTCTCATAAGTTTCTGGACAGTGAACAAAGGGAAACTTTCATCTTTGGACAATTGGTCAATTGTCATTATTAGCATGTTCAAAATGATATGTATGGCGCAGCAAATCACCAGGCCATACTCTTTTTCTGAAATGTCAATGTAATACTGTGAATATAAACGCTTAACATTTAGTGGCAAATAATAGAATGTGGACAAGGCATTTGTAGTGCTGACATTTTAGATCAGTGCTCATAATGTGTTCTGGGGAAGCTGTAAAACAGCTAATGTGTTAGAGGGTCTCAGAGGCTTAGAATGCTGCTAAATTGGAGAGAAAAGCAGACAGGGGAGTTAGGGAGTTGGAAGAGTAGAGGAAGAAGGAGAAAGAGTGAGAGGGAGAAGAACACGGAGGAAGAGACGAGGGTTTCTTTTTTTTTAAATCCTCAGCTAAGAGAGCCACAAAAAGAGAGAATTACACAGAAAGAAAAATTGCCATTGTCGCAGGCAGAGACAGTGGTAAATGGCGCGTCATTTTGCAGTAATTTACAAATCGCGGAGTGGAAACAAAATTAGATTAAGTGGGTCTGTTGAAATGGACCTGCTAAACATCACTATTAATTATGTGGCTGTCAAGGGTAAAGATTATTTGTTTTCATGGCAGAGAGTGAAATCATGTCGTAGGTGACTGCTTTGGGGTTTTTAGGAGAGTCATTTTTCATCAGCACATGCACCTCTAAACAAAACAATAGCAAAACATGGACATTCAATCAAAGGCCACCAATGTCTACATTATCGTTCAGGGCAATAAATGGCTTAACCTGACTTATGGGAAATAGCAGGCGTAACCAATTGTTCAAAGTCACTGCTGACAACGATGGGGGAGGAATTGTATTTTATTCTCCGAATGGCCAGATTACTCTGTAAAGCAAACAAAAGCTTAACGTGAATTTCAACAGTCAGAAACATGATAACACTCAATCTCATGGTTCATCACATCCAAAAAAAGAACTCTATTAAAGTATGCTGCTGATAAATGATAATACTGCATCAAGGCCATCCCATCCATTTTCATTTTTGTTAAATATATTTCACTGTATAATGCAAGTAGGCATTTCTAATTGATCTGAAAGTTGTTTGTATGGCACCCAATACATCTGCTGTCTTCTCCAGTGGGCAGTCAGAAGGTCAAAACTATGTCAGAGGATACTATTATCTCATTCATAGTGTTGCATTGCTTCCTGACCACAAAGACAGTACCTGCAGCAACTGTGGAGAGCACAATTATCTATGAACATGTGGACAGGTAAATCAATACCTCTATTCATCTTTTCATACAAAGGGTCCAAGTGATTCACGCTGCCACAGATTTTAGCTGGATTGGATTGTAAGGAGTGAATGGATTTCAAAAGTAAAGCAATATAAATTGAATGATTTATAAAGAGACCGTGTGGTTTGAAAAATACTTTGTGATCTCTTGTAAAATGCACCAAGCCAAAAAAACAAAACAAAACTGAATTTGTCAAATCCTGCATCCTCAATAGGTCAATCTTACAAAACGATGTGATTAAAAAAGGTTTCATGTTGCGTTGGGAGACATAACAAATATATTCGATGTACCATGACTGACTAAGCCCAGTAAAGCTGCTGCACAATTTTACTTCTCTCACTGCTATGACACTTCTCTCTCCATCTCTCTCTATCTAACCTTCGGCACATGACAGGATATGGCATTAACCCAGCCAGCATGTCCTCATATGGGTTTTTACTGGGATACTTGGGCCTTATCTGGGCATGGGCTTAGAGTGAGGATTTCGATGGGTTTTTTTTGCAGGCCCCAGATACTGTACGTATGTAACAACTGTGGGCCCAAACATGGTGCCCATGGTGGTTATATGTGGGCACCACTTATATAAATGATTTAAGATTGGAATCATGCATAATTTTATTGAACTGTTTAAATATACCCTGCCTTCGCTCAAGTCAGCTGGGATAGGCTCCAGCACCCCCCCCCGACCCTCACGAGGATAAAGGGGTAGAAAATGGATGGATGTTTAAATATAACAAGTAGGTATGAACAGATATCTTGTAACAATAAATTGTTCCGTAAAAGGCTCTAAAAATGTAGATGTATTTTCCTATGGCCAGATTCAATTTATTCTGATTAAAAATTCATGTTGTTGATAATTTATACAATGTTGATTATAATTTTATTTGCGCTACTGTGCAATTTTAACCCTTTTTTGTTTTGTTTTTTGCCCTTAATTTAGCAGTATGCATCAAGTGGGCTTGCACTCAGAGGTTCTGTTGTGTTTGCTCTCCATAAAATCTTGAGGTTTCGGCCTTGAATTATGAAGCTCATACTCAAGTGCACCCTTCTGCAAACGTTTGGCAACATTACAAGCTCATTTGATGATATAAAACAAATCACTTATTACATAAAGTATCTAAAATAAACCTTATACGACAGTGTTAAAGGGCCATTTCTCAGTGACATACAAAATGAGCTGCTTTTGCTGTCTTTTAGTGAAAATTAACTGCTGTTGACTTTACTTAATGTAGGTATTGAAGTGGTTAGTTTCAGTTGTTCATCTTATCCCGTATATTTTGTTTATGCTGATTGTGTTGTCTCTTGCCATTCTGTTCTGAGGCATGTCAGGTGTAGGAGTCTGAATGACTGATTACTCTGATTATCTACATACATGACTGATTTCCAGGCCACAATTGGATTCAGACAATTCAGGTATTCTGTTAAAATTAAGTTGTTGATGTTTCAAACTTTTGAGAATTGAGAATGATTGAGGAATGATTAGGAAATTCATGAAAACTGAATTAGACTGAAAATAGCCAATATGGCCCTTTAATCAGAGTTTGGAAAGTGTCTTTGAGATGGCATACATATAGTAAATGCAGTGTGCCAAGCAGGAGCTTAGAAATAAGTAGCCATTTTAACACAATATAAAAATCAAAATTCAATGCAAAAGTTCCCTTGTTCAGCGTCTTTCGGGTTTGTTGTGTCCCAGGCATGTCTCCTATGTGACCGCCGCAGGGATGCTTTCAACAATTCTGTTAACAGTGTTACATACATACACTTCATACAGTGCATCCAGAAAGTATTCACAGCACTTCACTTTTTCCACAATTTTTTATGTTACAGCCTTATTCCAAAATG
>JAQQAE010021941.1:0-10354 GCA_029823295.1 Pseudamia nigra | reverse complement strand
AGGTGAATTAAAAATAAATAACTGAGATAATGAGGTTGCACAAGTGTGCACACCCTCTTATAACTGGGGATGTTGCTATGTTCATATTTAACCAGTCACTTTCAAACTCATGTTAAATTGGAGTCAGCACACACCTGTCACAATTTAAAGTGCCTCTGATTAACCCCAAATAAAGTTCAGCTGATGTCATAGGCTTCTCCTGACATTTTTGTAGCCACATCTTCCAGCAAAAGCCGTGTTCCACAGAGAGCTTCCAAAGCATCCAAGGGATCTCATTGTTCAAAGATGTTTTGCAAAGAGGAGTAGACAAATATTGCCACATCAAGATGTGCCACGCTGATAGACTCCTACCCAAAAAGACTGAGTGCTGTAATAAAATCCAAAGGTGCTGCAACGAAGTATTAGTTTAAGGATGTGCATATTTATGCAACCAAGTTATTTTAAGTTTTATCTTTCTGATTTTTCCCCTTCAAAGGTTTCAGTTTATTTTTCAATTGTGTTGTACAGGTTATAGGTCACATTAAAGATGGAAAAAGTTGTGAAGTTATTTATCTTGGTGTCATTTTTTACGTCACAAAACCCTGGCATTTGAACAGGGGTGTGTAGACTTTTTATATCCACTGTAGGTTAAAAATCAATTGAGACACACATACAGTTCCACTTCACACTCTCTGTCCAAAACTAATCAGCTATTCTCACATTTTCTCTCTTTAGAACTCCACCAGAAACCATTTCTAACCTCATCCAATCCTGAACAATGACATCAACAGCTGTACCCACTCACTCTGCTCCCGTGTGTGAGTGTGTATGCAGTGTGAGGGGGTGTATGTTTGTGTGTTTGGGGGGAGGGGGCGCTGAGAGAGAAATGGGTGTGTGATCAGCATGTGCATCAGGTGTGTTATGTGTCTGTGTGAAGAAAGCCAGATAAGCGTGATGTGCAATTTTCAGGCCATACTGTTGAAGTTTGATTATCTATACGTACTGTGTGTGAGTGTATGTGTTTTCAACCTGTGCGTGTCTCTGGGCCAGTTGGCAGCTTGAAACATCACTTTAAGTCACAGAGCTGTTCTTTGGTGGCACAGCCCTCTCTGATTGACTCATACATGCATGTGTCAGCGGCAGCATTGCCATTACATAAAATAGCAAACAGCCACCGAGCTGCAGCCATTAATCACTGCACCCATTCTATTGTGCTAATAATGAGACTAAGTTATGGAACAGAAGCAATGACTTCCTGCTAAAATGCTATGGTATTATGCAACTAAACACAGACGAACAATGCAAATTTACCCTTTGATGGAATTATAACAGTAATTAACTACATAATAAAAACCACAAACTACAATTATAGTTCCTTTATTTTGGAATGTGTTATTTCACATTTGTGCAAAACTATTATAGTATATTTGATTTTTTAAAGAAACTGTTATCTGAAAATTAAGAAACAACTCTGAAACTGCATAGTACTCTACTTCTGACAAAGTGCTGCTTTGTGAAGTCCTTGAGTAGATGCATTGAGATGCACTCAAAGTGAAATTAACAGGTGTCAAACAACTCAAACCCATTGTCAAGTTTGTATTGCTCATATTAGGAGATATCTCATCAGTGCTGTTATTCTGGTTACTGACATGTCGACCACATCCAGCCCATCAAAGCTCCACCATTAAAAAATGCAAGATTATTTTTTTTCTCTCCTACTGTGAAACAATTACAAACACAGCTCGGCCAAAAATAATTACATTAGGAATTTTTTTATTGGTAAGCATCCAATACAGCCCACAGCAAGTGCTCTACACCAATCAGGACAATGTATAAAAGCTTTTAATCTGCAAATTTTGAGGATTAACATTTCCTGCTGTTCAGGATTGCATTCTGCAGTTATTGTTTTGTTATTTCAGGTTTTACTCATCACTTCTTCCAAATTCCAGTAAAGGTGGACATTGTGTAAAATAGGAATAAAAACAGAATTTAATGGTTAACAAATACTTCTCAAACTATATTCAATTGAATGCACGACAACCATACAATTTAATGTTCAAACTTTTAAATGATTGTTGTTTTGCAAATATTGACTCATTTTGAGTCTGATGCCTGCAACAAGCTGCAACAGGGACAACAAAGGAATTGGAAAGTTGAGGAATGCTCAAAAAACACCCACTTGGAACATTCCACAGGTAAACAGGTTTATTAGAAACAGGTGACTGTCATGATCAGGAAAGGAGTATCCCCAAAAGGTTCAGTTGCTCACAAGCAAGGATGGGGTGAGGCTCACCACTTAAATACGTGAGCAAACAGTTCAACAAATCGCATCCATTTTATAAGAGGATAAAAACATGGGTTACTCTGATATATCAGGAAGGGCATCCGACGTAAAAAACCAATGCCAGATCAAACATGCGAATCATTGGTATTTTGCTGTGGCGACCCCTCAGGGGAGCAGCCGAAAGGAGAAGTAGTATAATGTAGTAATTCTTTTCATGATTTTATTTTCTTAGGATAAAAGCAAGTAGAGGGATTCAAAGCGCAGATACATATTCACTGACTTGAGAATTTTTTTGATTATTTCTCTCATTTAATTATTTTTTTCCCCATTTCAGAATAAGCGGGGCATTTTTGTGTAAAATATTTAATACAATGCATTAGACAGGCCATCACCTGCTGTTATGGGACTTTCAGGATGAATAACTGGAGTACACAGACTTGACCTTGATGGTGCATTAATGACAAAGACACCTGAACAATTATAGACTGTATGTATTACTGGACAAAGTGACTGTGATGTCACCTATTAGTTTCTGAAGGGCCGATTTGAGGCCAATCGGGTTGTCAATTCCTGGCTGCCATTTTGGAGCCAAAAACAGGATGCACCCATATTTGGATGCACTGCAGCTGAGCGAACTGTGTGTTCATGCTAGGGGACTCATCAGAAAGCCAATATTAGCCGCTAGCTTACTGACACGGTAAGCTAGCTGCTTACCACGCAGTGTCAAACAAAGTCATATTACGGTG
Organism: Pseudamia nigra; assembly: GCA_029823295.1. NCBI lineage: Eukaryota > Metazoa > Chordata > Actinopteri > Kurtiformes > Apogonidae > Pseudamia > Pseudamia nigra. Next base: position 7,345 of record JAQQAE010021941.1, on the reverse strand, counting down.
TTGTTAGTGTAAGCACTTACCCACAGCTGCAGTTGAGTGCATCTCAGGTGAAACTATGACTATATTGAATAAATAGAAGATGTGAAGGTCCGAATCTGTCTGACTTCCTTAGCAAGTTGAGCTACCATAGTGACATTATCAATCAAACCCCAGCACGACAGTGATTTGTTGGATTGTTTGCAGTAATATCTTAATAACAGAGCAAAAAGCTAAATATGGACCACCACATTACATAATAGAGGGTCCAGGTAAATCGTTTGAGACCATAATGACTCATTACAAAAATTTATTTGCTCAGTACATTCAAATAGAAGTCCAATGTATCTCTGTGGGAAAAAAGGCTACTTGGAGCCGGCCCAGCGGCTGTACTACAACTTAAAGTTCCGCATCGGCCTCACAGAACAGCGTGTGTCATTGCCCACTGAACAATCCATTACTCCCATCGGGGTGAGGCTAGACACTATTCCAGCTGACTTGGTGAGGGCGAGTCAGTTCATTGAAGGTCTTACAAACAGTACAGTATGACATAAAACTATTCACATTCATACCGATGAACAATGTACAGTAATCAACCCATATGGACATTTTTGGACACTGGGAAGAACCCAGAGTACCCAGATGAAAACCGCACAGACATGCAAAGAACATGCAAATTCCACACAGATCTTAGTAAGCAGCCATGTGCCACAACACTTACAGAAATATGACAGATATGCTGTGATAATGCCACCATACTGACAATTCTTGTATTTATGGTGTGTTAGATCAATGTTCCATCATAATATGAATTTAATTGACATCATTACAATGCAATGAGCTGAAAGCCATTTCGTTGCGTGTAGAGTGCACAGGAAACATGGACGTGTGATAGATAGCATCTTGGCCCGGTGCTGCTGCAGCATTACTACTGCCCTGTTGATGGCTTTTCAATATAGCTTTGCAGTAATTTTCCATAAGCCAGTGTGACTAATAGTGTAAACAATGGAGCAGAATGTTGACGTTATGGGCCCATTATGGAACTATCAGGGTAGGCATGTAAAGACGGATGTCTTTGATCAGCACTCCATTGTCAGAGCCAGGTGCAGGAAAGAGGATTTGCGTCTTTTAAAGTGTGCCTTAAGTGTGTGAGAGATAAAGAAATAGGAAGAGGGACAGAATAGAAGAAAAAAAAGATGAAGACAGGACACAAAGGCAAGAACAAAAACACACAGAGACAACAGAATGAGAGGGTGGAGGCAGAGAAAGTGGTTTGTTTTTATAGACCATTGGAAAAGCAATGAATTGCTAAAATGACTCCTGGCCTATTTGTGCTGCCACCCAAAGTATCTCATTTGCCTCTGATGCATTTTCTCTATACTGCATAATGACCCAAGGTGGTGTTATCATACATCAGCTCCCTCTATCAGCCAATAGGCTTTCACAGCTGTCACAGGCCAATTCAGAGACTATAGAAAGCAGTCAGTGTAAACAAGTTGGACAGGAGAGGCCACATATTGGCATAAATAGAAGTCATTGCATTGATAAAAGAAAAAAAAATACACCTTTATACAGTATACCTTAAGATGGAATTGTGAATGACTATATTTCTGCAGGCGCCAAACTTCACTGGCCTCACAATTTTAAACATTCACATGTCCACGTCTCAGATTCAAAGTGATTCTTGTATGCCAGTGTATCACATTTCCAGTTTTATATATATTAAAAAAATGAGGATCTACTGTACATAAGATGAAACTTGCATACCGTTACTAAGCAAAATCACATGATAGGTTTGATTTGATTATTATACAGTGCACAAAATGAAATGCCCAGATTTATAAGACTATTATTTACAGGAAAGAAGGCAGGCAGGGTAGCAGCATAATGCAAATAAAGGCATCTTACTGTACCTCGAGCTTTAGAAACAATGGCAGACAACTTAACAATTTAAAAAAAAAATTTGGTCATCAATTTAATAAAACAACCTTCCTCTCTCTGATTAGCTTAAACTTTGCCAATATCGGGGGAATTTGTTATAATGGTTATAATAGGTTGAGGTTGAAGCATAGACTATTTAAAAAAATAAAAAAATAAATAAAAATCTGCGGATTACCATTCTGTTTCTACCCATCAGTATTTTAGCTTTTCTGGTTCCAGAAGTGACAATATTTGGAGAGGGAGTCATGGGTGAAAGATATGAGGCTAATGCTACTGCTAGCTTATTAAAACATCTCAACAACACTGCTAACTTTCACTTTTATGTTGAAAACTACAAAATAATGGCAGCGCCTTGCAACATGTTAACACATACAGTTGTGTCGAATAACAGTAATGCCAATGTCACATAATGTATAAACACACTAGCAGGCTAGCTCATAGGCCATGTAATAAAATATGGAAGTGAAATGACAATATTTCATTTATTCCTTTATACAGTATAATGAGAACAATATTAATTAATCAGCAGAAACATAAATAACTGAGCCAGAGATGAACAACATGGTGTTTTTTGTCGCTGGCTTCATGTTAAAAAATTCCTCCAAAAAATAGCAAAGATGTACTACAAACTCATGTGGGTAGGCTAACAGGCCAGGTAACAAAGTAGTAATGATAAACATAAAGTAGCCTTATAATCTTATCCGTGGAGCAGGAATTTCCAAAAGAACTTGCAAACTGCTTATTAGAGATTCCAAATAAAGAAAATGAGATCAGTGATACTTCTAGTTAACTGTTGTTTGTTACAGTTTAAAGTACTTCACCTCACTTTCAAGCCATAATTTTTGCAATTTAGCAATAATAACTCCATGGTTAATGAAAATTGAAAACACCAACCACACTGCAAATGAAAACTGATAAACACCATAAGTTCAGCTGCCAGCAAAATGGATGACACATAATAGTAATTTATTAAAAAATGTGTAAATTACTACAATTAGAAGCTGTGTTAATTGCCTGTGGGTTCAGAAATACTTGATATTAACAGAAGATACATTTAAACCTTTTTAAGCAAATCCAGCAAGTAAGGTTTTTATAACTGTATTTATGCTGTATTGTAAAATTATCACTATAGAAATATTGTAATTCAACTTCCTCAAAAGGAGTACCATGACACTGTGCATATGCATAATGCACCACTCCACTGTGAAGAAAAATCCTGCATATAGAAGCAGTACTTCATATAAATGATTAATTTTCTATCACACAAGTGCTAAGAAACAAAACAAAAAAAATCATCAATCATCAGTTATCTATAATTCATCATTATTTTATGATCCATTAAGAAAAACTGACCAGTATCACTTCATCAAATCTGGCCTCAAAGTGATAACTAGGAATAATGAGCTCCTTGTAGGCTGTATGCCAATATCGACCCTGTTACAAACACACTCTGCATGCAAAGTTCTACACATCACAATGCCTGTACTCTTGTTATTGTTGAGGTTTCAAAGGAGGAGCTCTGACAATAGATATCATCTGAAAGGCACTGACTGCATTAAGGGTGGTTGATATTCCGGGAAAAGGTGCTGAGCAGAGCCTCGTGCGGATGCTTACATTTGGTGAAGCTTACATTTGGGAAATGGAGGCAAGATAAAATGATCTAGAGACGAGACAGAGTGGTCACGACGAATTTCCTCACTTTTTGTGCTACTCATCCCTGTGGTCACATCAACCTCTACAGACGTTAAAACCCAAAACTAATTGACTTTGACTTCCATAAATAGGGAAAAAAGAGCACTAGGCAAAAATATGTCTTGCATGCACCTGCTTTACTTTAAGACTGCATCGCTAAAATTATGTTTTTTTCTAATTTTAAAGAATGTTGTGCGAGATGTACTGTATATGCAGGACTATGTGTTATGTTGGAAAAATTCATATTCAATTCTTATTACTCTCTTTTGTCGTGCATTGTCAATCTTTTTAGGATTTATTTGGCATCATACATGGGGCCTATGAAAAGATTTACAGCCATCCATCCATCTTCTAACATTTGTCCAAGGGTCAGGTCACAGAGACAGCAGCTTGCGCACGGAAGGCCAGACTTCCCTCTCCCTGGCTACTTCATCAAGCTCTTCTGGGGGTGAGGGGACTCCCAAGGCATTCCCAAGCCAGCCGAGCGATATAGTCCCTCCAGCGTGTCCTGGGTCTTCCCCGGGGCCTCCTCTCATTGAGCGTGCCCGGAACAACTCACCAAGGAGGCGTCCAGGAGGCATCCAAACCAGATGCCCAAGCTGGTGTTTTTGCCGATGCCCTTCTGTGCTGTGCTCATACATTGATCCATGCATACACTGATCCTTCATAATCAGGATTGTACACTCTTGGTCAGCCATTGAGGGCGAGTCCCATTCCTTAGCAGCTGGTTCATTTGTGCTGCCAGGCGCTGATGGAGGGCCGAGAGTTTCTTTAGCCAGTAGGCTTGAATCATGTCAGGGCCTGGTGCTGTCCAGTTTTTCATACCTGAGGCTCTTTCTTCAACATCTGCCACTGATACTGACTGGATTCTGTTCAGGGAGGTTGCTGTGGTCCTCTGTCAGAGTGACCAGCCACTGTGCATCACTGTTGTATGATGCCTCCTTCTCCAAAGTGCTTTTAAGTACTGTGCAGTTTCCAGCCTTGGTGGGTCTGCTCTGCTACTGTTATCCTGCCACTGAGTGTACACTTTTGCTGGTTGGGTTTATTTGTCTGCCTTCACTTTCTCTCGTGTACCTCTTTAGGCGGTTGGCGAAGACTTGGAAGACTTTGTTTGACAGTTTCCAGAGCTTCAAGTGTGGGAATCTGGCTGTACTTCTTGTGTACTTGTTCTGTCATTGCATCTTTCTGGGCTCACTTCTCTCCGTGCTGTCTTGATTTTAGCCTCCAACCTTCTTTTCCATGGTGGGTATTGTCTCTCATGGTTGCTCTTATAGCCAAACATCTCAAAGATCACTGCTGCTGAAGTGTATGTCAGCTCATTGATTTCAGTGATGGTTGATGGAGGAATCGTCGTCAATGCTGCATTCACATCTTCTAGGAGACTCTCTGATTGTGCTTCATTTAGCCTGTGTAACTAGCGTTGGGGTTGCCTGGTACTCATTCTTGCCATGATCTCACCTTTCAGGTCAGTCATTGCCTCTTTCAGCGTGGTTGCACTTATGGGGGCTTTGTACCCAATCTCTGGATAGGGAGTTGTTAACTCCCCTCTGACCTGGTGTCCTGGCTCTTTCTTGCCGCAACATTTGTGTTGTACCTTGTCAATCTCAAGTTGTGATAGCAGGTGCCATTTGTAGATGTTGGAACACTGAGCTAGTAGTTGTTTTGCTGTTAGTGTTGATTGTGGGTTTTGAAGTAACCATTTCTCCCAAATACTTTGCATGTAAACTCTCTGACTAGAGTTACTGGAGTAGTAGCATTCCAACAGAGCCTTATTCTCTCATGTTGCCCATTTCCGTCTTGTTCTAGTCGCCCACTTTTCATCAAGGGACTCTGGTTTCCCAGGACCTGATGCAGACCTTGGCATGTCATATGTTTCATTGTCTCTCATCATTGTATGAGGAAGGTAGCAGCGCAAAGGGTCTTGCCTATGGACCCACTTTGGATGCTAGTATTAGCTCATTAGCATATTAGCCCATTTGCCCAAGTGGGATTCAAACCGGGATGCCCTGTGTGAGCGCGGGGTGACTTACCGCTATATATGTATACATACACATATACATACTGTATCAACTGTACATATACAGTATACAAAAGTTCCAAATGGTCTTTCACAAAACTGTGTGAAATGAGGCACAGATAAATAATTCCGGAGCCACATAATGTGTGAAAGTTGTGAGCTTTGCCAGCTGCAGTCATAATAACTGTCACCCCATAATGTTCCTTGCTGACAGGGCTCATCCACAGCTGGCAGATATGTCAACCAATCCAATTAACGGGCTAATTACACTTCTAATGCACCACGCAAAAATGCAACAATTTCACCATACTTGGCCAGATGTAACTTGAAGGTAAGGCCAGATGTGAGGACGACAAAAGAGCTGTTACGTTACGGGCCAGCTTCTCTATGTAAATGGCCAGTTATAGAAGTGTTTATAGCTTTCAAATATGCACAGTAAAGACAGATGAGTGTTTCACAGCTGCTGGTGTGTGAGGAGGAACAATCGGAGCACTGAGGCTGTACAGCAGGGGTGTCAAACAGACCTAAACTGGCTGTGTTTTAATCACGGGTATACATTAATATGACCAGAATTAATATGAACATCATGACATGTTATCAAACTTAGAACAAACCAAGGATTTGAAAATGTGAGATCATATTTATAATAAAACAGTTAAGTATTATTTTTTTTGTTCTTGCTGTATGAGCTGTATGTTTTTCAGTTTTGAATCATCATCACTATAAAAATCTAAATAAAATAGGAAATATCTGAACCACAAATAGTCTCTGTGTTCACTGTCATCATATGCTCAGTCTCCTCGACTCTGATGCTCTTCTCAGTGTTTCCTGGTGTGTGATGCAGTGATCCACTGTCACCTCAGCCATACAAGTGTGTGACGTCTCCAAATGCTTCACACTGATCAGCTCTTTTTCACTGAACATCACACGTGCCATCAGTCCCATCAGTCTGCCCCAACATGATTTAATTTGATTGCACATGGATACTTCACCAAATATGTTCTATGGCTCTGACATGTGTTAAATCCCAAAACTTTTGGAGCATCTGCAGACGACAACATATATTGTCACTGTTGTCATCCACACCAAGAGAATATGCTGTTAGCATTTTAACTTTTCCATCAGCTGTGCGGTATGAAACTGATGTACATAATCAGCATTATTTAAAGTTACTTCCAAATTGGCCTCACTGAACAGCCCCGGTCATTGCTCCTTGGAGCAGCGGGAGGGCAGCTGGCGCTGTTGCAATGCATTGTGGGATTTGTAGTGTCAGTAGTATGTGCACTATTCAGTAGCAGGCCAGTTATAATACAAATGTGGTATTATTTCGCGGGCCAGATGTAATCATCTGGCAGGCCACATTAGGTACGTTTGACACCCCTGCTGTACAGACACATACACCAAGTCCTGCTGAGACACCACTGTACACAAGAGGCATACTCTCATATGGAAATACACCTGATGCCCCAGTGTGGCTTAAAGCAGTGTTTCTAAACTTTTCTGGCTCAAGAAACAAAAAAGGAATTTGATGGCTCCTTGGGACACAAGATTTGTTTGTACAACCTATAAATTAGCCCTAAATAATAAAGCTCCACCTTATATCAAAGACCTTATTGTTCCTTACAAACCAATCAGAACTCTCCGCTCCCGGAGTGCAGGTCTACTTGTGGTTCCTAGAATCTCTAGAACTAGACTGGGAGGCAGAGCCTTCAGTTACCA
>JAQQAE010021940.1:0-10354 GCA_029823295.1 Pseudamia nigra | reverse complement strand
GGTTTTCTTAAGGCTACACAGCTATTTAGTCCCAATTCCTTGAGCTGCCTTTGCATTGTGTGCGTGGAAATGCTTTTTCTTTCACTATTAAACATAGTCCTGAGTTCGACTGTTGTTTTTTTTACAATTTGATTTTACCACACACTTAAGTGATTACAGGTTATGATCATTCAAGATTTTTTTCCAACCACATTTTTTCTTCAAAAATGATGGTTTGTCACAATCGTTATATCACTTGTTGCCAGCTGAAACATAATCACCCATGCAGAAATGATCCAATGGGAGGCTTGTACCAATTTGCTTAGTTAAATCCGGGTAGTGACCTTTTTCTTTGGCCGGGCAGTGTATGTGTTCTAAACCTCAGAAGCAGTCAGGCTAACCAGTATGGATATGGATGTTTCTAAAAAGTGTGAATCATTCCATGTTGGCTTTTGACATGAAGTTCTCCAGCTTAGTTATATTTGTAAAGCATGTATAAGAAAATTTACCGTAGCTATCTCATGTGTTTATGTATCAGACTAAGAATCAGAATAAAAACTAGCAAACTAATCTCACACTTGGGAAGTTTTAGCATAATATATGTAATATATAATAAATGAATAAATATTAAATGAATAGACAACGTGTCTATTTTAGTTAACTACTTATGAAATAATATACTGCATGTTCCATCCTAAAATAGTGCAATTCCCTTACTCTCTCGCACTTCAATATGTAAGAAGAAGCTGTAAAATCCCCCTCCCAGTTTTTAAATTGACTGTGACCTTGACCTTTTTCCTTGAAGATCACAGCACATTTCCAATGTATGTAGGTCAAAGTTTCAAAGTTGATTTCAGGCCCTACCGAGCTTCAAGGTCAAGATCATTTAGAGCTATTGAAATTTGGTGCCTCTAGCTATAGTACTTTGGCACTATGGGTCAAAGTAGGTTTTTATTATTTATGAATGCTGTGATCTAATTTAAATACAAAATAGGTGGAGGTTGCCATGGTTACTTTTCCCCCTATGTTGACTACTCTTGTGCCAAGTGGGGTTAGTTTAGGCCCAGGGATTTTAGAGATACAGAGCCAAGTGTTTGGACAGATGTACATATGACTTTGAAATTGACCCTGACCTTTTTCCTTGATAGTGACAGCTATGTGCCAAATTTGGTAATAGTCCTAGGCTGCTGGGGGACAGTGATGCACTGAGCTTCACTCTCTACCTCTGTCTTTAGCTCTTTCTTAATTCTTCCCCTACATCTCTCTCTGAATCGCTTCCCTTCCTCTCACTCTCTCTCACCATCTCCCTCGCTCCTTCCCTCTCCCTCTACAGCTTCTCTCTCCATCTTCCTTTTCTCTCTCCCACCTCTCACCCTCTCTCTAGTCGCCTCTCTTTCTCTGTCTCTCTCTACCCCCCTCTTAGTTTTTATTTTTGCAATACTGTCATACTGACTTGCGTCTTCCCTGTAGTTTTGTGCTTCGTCCCTCTGCTCTAGGTCTCTTGATGTCCTTGCTGTGTGTTTGCTGGTTCTGGACCAGTCCATTGTTTATGGATGTCGTCCAGTATCTGTGTTGTTTGTTGTTCTATCTCTACTCTTTTCTTTTGTCTCTCCTCTGTCCACTAACCCCAACCGGTCGAGGCAGATGGCCGCCTACCCTGAGCCGCTGGTTCTGCCGGAGGTTTTTCTGTTCTGTTAAATGAAGTTTTTCCTCCCAACTGTCACCCTTGTCTTGCTCTCAGTGGTTCTGTTGGATTTACTCTTTGTATAGTCTTGAGGTCTCCGCCTTGAATTGTGAAACTCCTAGAGATAATCGTCAATTATGATTGGTGCCATACAAATAAAACTGAATTGAATTGGTTAGGGTCCAGGGACTTTGGAGATACAGAGCTAAATGGAAGGAACATTGTGTTCAACCTGCATATTACAGAGTGTAGTTGTTAATGCAATAACATTATATTGAGTTTTTACATAATGTGCAGTTACAAAACCCAGTAAATTGGAAATGCAGCAATAAAGAGTCAGACTACAATGGTAGACATAAGAAGATATAGATTTTAATATCTTTTTATAAACATTTTGTACTGTTGTTTGATGATAACATACAGAAACAACTGATTTATGACAAAGAAAGAAGATGTGTAGGCATACAGTAGTACTGTACAAGAAAATGGGTGGTGAGGAACTGCGTATTAACAAATAAAGAGTCTAAAAATATAACATGAAAAAAATGCAAATAAACAAATCACCAGAAAATCAAAAAATCATTGACTCCTCTTGACATGATGAGGAGAAAACCCTGTTATCATCATTGATGTCACTGATATTGTTTTGTCTCATAGTAATACAGTAAATGATTAATATCAGCACTGCAAGAAGTCCTCTTGTCTCCACTGTCACTACAGTTCACATCATTGATACAAACACCATCTTATCCGTAAATTTAAGGGAGGCACAAAAGCTCCAGAAGTACAACAAGATGTCCTGTAATTGTCCAGTCTGCATCCCTTTGACACTTCAGAAGCGATTGTCTTGGTCTCGTGTAACCGCACATCCATGGAAAATCGCATCAGTTAATAAAGCAGTGTAGTCTGAATTCTCTCTGCATGATCCCTATTCTCTCATGCTCCATTCAAAATGTTTATGTTTTATTGATCACACAGTCATTTAAGGTACACACATTTTTCCTTTGAATTCCTTTGATGCTCATTGATTGAGAAAAAAATGTGTTCCTCACATTCTCATTGAGGGAGCAGTGCCCTCTGACTGAGGAGGGATCAGTTCAGCACCGCCTCACTGGGAAACTGAGAAAGCCCAACCTGACCCTTGACCACTAAGGCTCCTGTTGGTCCTGCAGCAGGGATCCATCTCTAGGTCCGTTTTGTGTCATAGAAAAATCAAAGAAACAACATCTGACATGAGATATAGACAGACCCTTTGATATTCACAGCTTGATCTCCCAGAGACACGCTTTGTTTTCCAAGCAAATGAAAATATCCCATGTCCGTCCTCGTGATCTTGAAACAATTAGCAGCTTTTTATTCAGTTGCACAAAAGGAGAACATGGTGTGAACAAAGATGGAAGCAGAGTCTGATGAAGAAATGCAACAGCAATGAGATTATGTAGGCAGAAAGTTGGTACAGTACCTAAAAATACTCATTTTTGTGTACAAGTTAACAGACTGCTCTGTTTATGGCCTTAAAGGATCTGTGGCTATAGATTTTTCTCCTTCATTAGTGAGATACACATTCCCAGGTCTGATAATGAATGATACTTTATTGCCACTTTATCTCATTTATGACAAACACTTAATCCAAACTGCTTGGCCCTGTCCTTTGCAAATGCTGCAACTGAAAAATACATATGGTAAAAAGACAGATGAACGAAAGACATGGCTGATACAGATTTACATGATCACTGACAACCCATTTGATGTCTCTTGATAACAATTAAAAGACTGTAAAGTGAAAATAAAAGAAAACACTTATATAGCTTATACGTCTTGGAGCGAACAAGCTACCACGATGATTACCTTCTTGCATTGTTGCCTCCTCCTCTGCTCCTTTTTTTTAACCAGATTTTGGTCATCTAAGCTCTACTTGAGTGACAAACAGAAGTTGAAAAAATACTTTCAATGATACCAACATGTATGAGGGTTAAATCATACTGGCATAAGTGGCAGTGCGAGCTTGGTCTGCATTAACCTTTTATCTTTCTTAATCCGTCTGAGTTTTGTGCTGCGAGTCTCTGTTGTACATGTTTGATGCCTGTTTCAGTCTGAACACCAACACTCCCTACACAACATTTGCACGTAGAACTCACACACATACATAAAAGACACACAGGCTGGTAGTGCAGGAACTGGAGAGAGGGGTCTGAGGGCTGTGTGTCTGTGATTAGCGTTAACTGAACCCCCCTGAAAGTCAGCGGAGAATGTGGTCAGTGTTTGTTGTTACCAAGGCCACCAACAGGGCGTAGACATATAGTGAGGACTGGGATAAGGACGCTCTATTGTTGGCTTGCTTTACCCCACTAGGTGGCCGAACAGTGGTCTGGGTTGCGCACTTGTGTTTCCTCCTTGTGACGGTACCATCTGGTGATGTGTGATCGTGTTTCCCGCCATCTGTGAAATCTGGTGATGAATCCTCCTTGTCTGCCATGACTTCCTTCGAGTGGACTTCATTGTCATCCTTTCCTTTGCTGGCCCTATTGCGAAGCTTTGTGCAGTTCCGAGAACGGCCAGGCCTCGATGGGTGCACTATGTGGGTCTGCCCTCCTGAGCCAGCCACCACACCACGATTCATTGATGGGTTCACTGTGCCAGATAAGTTATTAGTCTGGGCTCTGGACTCTGAATTAGGTACAGTTGGTGAACAGTTGGGGAAGTCCTCTTTGCGAAGCTCCTTGAGATCTCTTCCAATCATATTCGATGGCGACTGGCAACCCACGGCGGACGTCGAACCTCGAAAACGTTTCAACCATTCCCACAGTGACAGAGCCTTGCAGTCACATGACCACGGGTTGTCATTTAAGCGAAGGTATTCCAGCGCCGGCAGTGTGTCTAGGCATTGTCCAGATAACTGTATCAGGGAGTTGTTGAACAGGTATAGGGTGGTGAGGCGTTTTAAGTCATGGAAGGCCAGGCGGTCGACCCATTCAATCTGGTTTTGGTGCAGAAGCAGACGATCCAAGGCCCGAAGGCCTCTAAAGGTGTTCTGGTTAAGACTCCACAGATGATTACCATGCAGGAACAGGTGGCTCAGGTTGTGGAGGTCCATAAATGTGTCATCCTGCAGGAACTTCAAATGATTATCCTGAGGTAGGATAGAGAGGACACGTAATTACAAAATTAGACATTTTAGTCCATTTTTATAACAACATTGATATAGTGCAGTTTTTTCCACTAAGTGCTTTTTTAGGAAGATGAAATTGGAAGACAGCTACACATCTTTTCAGTTAAGATGAAATTTGTTTGATATTGATGATGTTAAACTAATCAAATATGACTTTTTCTCTGAAGTTTTGCATATGTTAATATCCCACAACCCCTTGCGAGGAATAAGGGGTAGAAAATGGATGGATGGATATCCAAATTTGTATAAAGTAGACAACTGCATTCACTGAAATACTTTCATTTTGTATTTTTTTTCTCACATTGGATTGGTCACTTGAATGCTCTGTCACAACATCACTTTCTTTACAACATAAACCTTTATAACATAACCTAATGTCTGAATTTGATGGGATAGAAATTCATCTATGTTTACTATGTGACTTTTTTATTATAAAATGTAAACCCTCAGTGAGCTGCTCACAGTCAGCAGTAATTTGCAAACTAGGAACTCATGTAATGTTGCTGCCAACAAGTTAAGTATACTCATTAACATCAGATAGTAAATATTGAGTTTCTTTGACATACAACTCATTTGACACAGACTTTATGCCTTTTCGGTTAAATCCGAACCATACACTGATCTAACAAAACAGAGGCGGTCTGCTGAACACACTTTTTTGAACCCTCAGAGTAATTACAGGGAGTTATGGCAGTTATGTCAGCAATTGAAGAAAAGAACAAGAACACTTTTTAACAGAAATGTGGTTTGTCTAAGTGATACAAAAGCCACTTGAAATACAGTACAGTATTTAGTGGAAATATTACTGCAGTTAATAAAAGTGATAGCAAAGGAATGAGTACGTTTATTCAGTAAACTGAATGAATGTCACATGACTAGCCTGTGACAAACCAATCAGTGTCAAGTGCACGGAGTTCATATCCATGTGCAGCATAAGATAACAAGACATATTATTGAGGTCAAAATTATTAGCCCCCTATGGAATTTTATTCTTTCAGATTTATCCTCATTTGCAATTTAAAAGAGTTTCAGGTTTTTGATAGATCATATCAAAGCATGCTAGTTTAATTTAAAAACAGTGAGTTATTTTATTGACAAATAAAAACAGAAGAAATTTTGGAAAACAAAAATGACCAGGGTCAATATTATTAAGCCCCAGAAGAACAGACCTTTTTATTCAAGCACAGCACTGCCTACAACTCTTTCACTGAGTAATGTGTTACGTACGGCCTGGGGTGCAATATGCACTGTTTTTTCTGTTTTGGTGCTGTTTTTAGTCTGGGTTTGAGATCTCTGCTTCAGTTTTTGGTTCTGTCAAAGTTTGGTTCTGTTTTTTTTTTTTTAGGAGAGTTAGTGGGGACACTCCGGGTCCTATGGCCCCATGTGGGTTGGCCCAGCATGTGTTCTGTTCATACTTTTTTTGTATTAGTGTGGTATTTTATTATTTTTTTTCCTGATTGCCTTATTTCGAATACGTTTTAAAAGAAACAGCAACATTTGGTTAAAAACTGATTGTTTGGTTTGTGGTATCCTCTACATCAGAGGTGTCAAACTCATGCCATGGAGGGCCAAGACCCTGCAGGCTTCCTCTCCAACCAGTCACTAAAGCAGGTGATTTCACTGAGCAGCACTCCTTCAAACTGAGGGGAGGAGCTAATCCGTATAATCACCTGCCTTAGTGAACGGTTGGAGAAAAAACCCTCCATGGCACGAATGTGACCCCTGTGCTCTATATGTTGCGGGCGTCTGTGGCTGTGGTAGGGGGACCAAAACATATTGTTTAAGTGTGTGAACTGAACTTAAAACTGTCCAATATTCACTTCAGAAAGGATGTGAGGCATCACTTGTCACGGCATCAAGCCAAAAACAGTGTATGTGTTTTTTAAGGGTTATGTGCAATCTGGGCAATGTACAGTACATGTCATCGCATGTGTTGTTTTATATTGACATAAGGCAGCTTTTGTGTCAGCACCGTAAATCTACAGCACATGTGCCCATGGGGACAATAAAGTATATTCTTTCTTTTGTTGTTTTGGCCTTTATTTGATAGATACAGTAAAGGCAGACAGAAAAGGTGGGAGAAGAGGTGCAGAGGCGTCCTCAATATACTGTACAGTAGTATGTTCTATTCTATTCTATATTCTATCGTAGAAACAATTCTGAGAAGAATATTGTTGAAGGACACAAAGCAGGAGAAGGATATGCTGTATAAAGTTATCAAAGTGTTTCCAAGTATCAAGAAGTGAGTGAGTGTGAAGAATAAGAAACATTTTGAAAAGAGTTTCATAGGCGGGCTAATAATTTTGACTTTAACTACATAGAGAGCTGTTATTCAAAGTTACAGTGTGAAACCAAAGTAAAACCAACTGGATGAAATACACGTTATGTAACCATGCACCTTGGTATCTTGTGCTTTAAATATACCAGAACAATTTGTCAAATACCTGCAAGTAGAGATACTGAAGGTTTCTCAGGCCTTGGAAGATGTTATTAGGAAGTGAACTGAGCCCACATTTGTACAGGTGTAGCGCATTGAGCCGACTCAGCCCATGAAAAGTGTCCTCAGCCAGGGAGCGCAGGTGACGGTTGTCGCCCAGATCCAGCTCCTCGAGCACTGTGAAGCCGTGGAAGGTTGATGGTTCGATGTATGTGATGTTGTTGGAGTAAATCCAGAGAGTGACCGTGTTGGTGCTGAAGTGACCGCGGAGCAAGCGATGAATCTTGTTGTTCTGCAAGAAAATGCGCTCGCTGTCAGGGGGAATGCCTTCAGGGACTGAGAGGAAGTTGTGAGCTTGGCAGGAGACGGTGCTGGGTGCAGTGTAGCAGATACAATGACGGGGGCAGGACCAGGAAAACTCAAGTCCACAGAGAACCAGCAGGAACTCCAGCCCACAGCCTGCAGGGACAGAGAGGAGGAGAAAGGTTGAGTAAGGGAGTGGAGATTGTAGACATAAATCACAACATGGACATACAGTAGTCACAGGGGAAAAGAATAGACAAGAAAAAGAAGGAAGTTTACAGTGGGGCTGCACAAATAGCTGTGTTGCAATATCAATCACAATATCAGTCTATGCAATTATAGCTGTTAAGGGAATATATATAATCACATTTTAAAGGTCTAGATCAGGGATCAGCAACCTTTACACTTTAAAGAGCCATTTTCAGACAGAATGTAAAAATACATGTGTGAAAAGCCACAAAAATATTTGAACCATTTATGGACCACATGCAATATGATGCATGTTTTAGCTGCAATATGTTAAAATGTATTATTGCTTCATTCATGTTTTTATTATGTTTATTATTTCGGTGATGTGTGTTGATTTTATTTATTAACATATTCATTTTTATTCATTTTTTGTTCATATAGTGGATTCATTTTGCACCTTATTGGTCATTTGTATTGATTATTTTGATCACTTTAAAAAAAATTTAGTTCATTATGTATTCTCCTTTGCTCATTTTGTTTAGTGTTTTATTGATTTTTGTGAAAATTTTAGTTTTTTGTGATTATTTTAATTAATTATTGTTAATTGTGTGGAGTTTTGTTCCTTAATTTACTTATTTTTGTTCAGTTTTTGTTTCATTTACTTGACTATTTTATTCATTACTGAATTTATTTTCATCAAGTTGATACAGCATATTATTTTGGCCATTTTTGCAAAATTTTTGTACAGTTTCCTTATTACTGCTTTATTATTTTGTTTATGTTGTGGATTGATTTGTTCAGTTTTGTCCTAGTTACATTTATTATTTTGCTAATTTGGTTCATTTTGTTTTCGTGTTTCTTAAGTCGTTCCTTTTGTAGACTTTTTTTTTCTTTTTTTTGTTCATTATTTAGTTCATTTTTTTATCTTTTTTGTTGCTTTGGTGCTTATGTTGTTCATTTTGATTTTTTATAACATGTTCCTATCACTGGGCTTTGGAGCCACTGAAGGAGGGGCTAAAGTGCCACATGTGGTCTAAAACAGGGGTGTCAAACTCATGCCATGGAGGCTAAGACCCTGCAGGTTTTCTCTCCAACCAGTCACTAAACAGGTGATTTCCCTGAGCAGCACTCCTTCAAACTGAGGGGAGGAGCTAATCAGTGAAATCACCTGCATTAGTGACTGGTTGGAGAAAAAACCTGCAGGGTCTTGGCCCTCCATGGCACGAATTTGACCCCTATGGTCTAAAAGGTTTTAAGGTGAGCTAATCTGCAGAAAATACATCCTCTGTTGTCTGGTGATGGTTCCTGTGTAAAACATGCAAAAAAAAGTGAACTTGCTTTTTGTATTTTTTGGAAACTGGTATTTTTTTCAATTTTTTGCCATTTGTTTTATTAGTTTGTGTGTTAAACTTGACATTTCTTAACCCAGATTCCCCAAATTTGGAGACTCCACAACAAAAGCATAAAATACTGCACTAATCACATAAAAATATGGGCATAATTGCACTTTAAATTAAACAGGAGAAACTCTGCTACAAGCACATATAAGTCATGTTTACACACACACACACACACGCCCCCCCCCCCCACACACACAACCACACACACAACAAACACAACTCCAACACCAACATCACACATCAAAATCCTAAAAAAGTGGGTTAAAAGAGGCTAGGGTTTAAAAGGATAATGTGTGATATGTCTTTCTCTTGACATCCAAGCAGGTACAATCACAGCATTGTCCATACTGACTTTTTCCACAAAATTGTGCAGCACTAGTGTATTTTAACTGGTCCTGTCAAGTCCAAAAAAAGTGCAAATACAAATATATACTTAAAAAAAGTTAGAAGAAAGCACAAGAGAGAATGGAGTTTAGGAGATAGTACTGTAGCTAACACTGGAGATTTCAAAAAGATTATGTGCTATTCAGTATTTGCTCATCACAATTCCATTTACTTATCTTACTTAGAGTGATTTTGCGCATGCAATATCACACACTAAACACATGGACATTTTCTGTCCACAATGCAAAATTTATACAGTATGTGAGCAAACAATAACACCTGCTCCAGTGAGATGTCTCAGTGATGCTGACTGCATCCCTCCACAACATGTCTTTCTGTTTCAACTACATACACAGCTCTGGACCCTTGTGGATTTATGTGATATTTTGCTGGACATTATGAACACTTATGCACTGTGTGGTGGCTGAAAATATTCCACCCCCCATATATTTTGTTTGTGACATGCATGATGTTGTTTGCAGAATTATTTTTATTGTATCTGTGAATTTTCTGTGCTGTATTTTGTCAGGGAAGATTTTATTTGTCAGCTAAAAGGCAGGAGTTAAGGTGATACCACACAGGCACAGGAAAGGCAGCCTGGGTGGGGGCTTCACAGGTCCCGAGAGAAGTTTTGTTGCTAGTCTATCTAGAGATATCAAGGTGTATTTTCTGTGTTTCACAGTCGTGGGCCGTCAGGGCCATCAAGGCCTTCTCTGCTGGCCTAACATAACCAGACATCATTATCATAATTATAATAAGTCAATTTCATTTTAAATTTATTTTTCCTAAATATATATATAATTATTCTC
>JAQQAE010021939.1:0-10355 GCA_029823295.1 Pseudamia nigra | reverse complement strand
TTTTTTAAATTTTGAAGTTAATAATTGGCTCATTGTTTGTTATGATTACTAACTAATAACTACCATTGCCAAAACAATCTGCTTAACCAAACATATATTTTTTGCTTTGTGAACAAACAGTGCTTAACAAGTGTATTCGACCACCTGTCCTATTTGTCTCAGAGACCATAAAGCTTCATGAAGTGCTTTAGATGCTGTCTACAATGTTGGCAAATTAGTTAGTTCAGGTCTGCTATATATGTTTGGACCATGGACTATATATTAGTGCACAAAGTGACCGTGATGTCATCCTTTGGCTTCTGAATGGCTGTTTTGAGGCCAGTCAGGTTGTCACTTCCTGGGTGGAATTTTGGAGCCAAAAACAGGATGTGACCAAATTTAACAAATGACAATGGAGCTACTGAAGCGTAGTATATCATGGGTCTCATGGGAAACCTAATGCTCGCCACTAGCTTACTGACATGGTTAAACTTCACCAAGCATTGCCAAACAAAATCATATTCATGCTCGACTGAGTAAACAGAAGATACGAGGGTCCAACTCAATCCGACTTCGCTGTCAAGTTTTGCAGTGATTTGTTGAATTATTTGCTGTAATATCTTAATAACAGAGCAAAAAGGTGAAGATGGACCACCAGATCACTTATTTGAGGGTTTAAAACATTTGAGATCATGATGACTCATGACAAAAATGTATTCACTTAGTATATTCAGAGAGACGTCCAATGTAACTCTATGGAAGTCAGGGTTTCTTGGAGCCTAATCTCACTCCACATCAGTCTCGCTGCACAGCCCAGGTCATTGCCCACTGTTTTGGATAGGTGACGTGTCTGTCAACAGAGCTTATAACCTCATAGGTGCATGAGCTCATGCACTCATTGGTTGAGTTGCAAACAGTCATAGAAGTAGCTGCTAGTGAGCTACTGTAGCAACTGTACCGGTAGCTTATCTAACCACAGGATGACTGAGGAGAGACAGTCTGCATTTCAGATTCTGTCAACTTCTGGTACAGGTAAAAAAGAACAGACATACTAGCTTGACAACTGTGCGGCTGCAAGCCAAGTTGACTGGCAGGTCACTGGTTTAATCATTTATATCAGTCCGCCACAAACAATCAGCTACTAACCAGTTTGCCAACATCACAGACAGCGCCTGTAATGTGAATTCCTTCCCTGTCAGTGAGTTTTGACATTTTACCATTTTGAATAAGAGTGACTAATTTCAAATTCAGTTACTGTTTTTAATACAAAATCTGAGATGGCACAAATTAACTCTAATCTGGCATCTTATAGAAAAAGTAATAATGTACTTTAGTAATTTAGCAGGTCTTTTGTACAACAGTAAAATAAAAAAATATGACTAACAACACTAATTATATTTTACTATTGAAAATATCCTTTTGATTAAAGAGCTTGCACATACTGGTGGATTATTCACTACAGAATGAATGAAAACATATTTTTTAGTAATTATCAGTACTGTTAATTTAGGGCATAAACCTTACATTGGATGGCAGTCTAATAAATTTGTTAAGTACTGTATTCAGGTACTGTATATATTATTTATGTAATGTTGGCTTGACAGTTTTAATATATTTGGTTTGCATTTGACTGTTATTTTTGTATTAATAGCGTTGTGACATGCAATCTGTACCAAAATCATCAATTTCTGTGGCTTTTAGCTAAGAAAAAAGACTTGGCATAAAGAAAAAATTGAGCATATGGGTCATGGTAACTTAAAACACAGAGGAGTATTGACATTCCTTCACCAATGACTGATGAGTCCATTCTTGATGAGGTGGAGAAAAAGCAACAAACTAAAAAGCCCTATCAAGAATTCAGCCAACCTGAGCGGTGCGGTGCTGCTGCTGCATGTATGTGTGTGTTTAAGGGAGAAAGGTATCAATAATTCCCATCAATCATCCACTTCCTGCCTCAGTCAGCAGCTGGTATGTAGGAGAGTTGTGAGAATCATTAATTACACACACACACAAGCTCACACACTACATCATTACTGTCAACAGCTGCCGAGCAGGCCTTGCAAGTACCCAAATAACATCATTATCACAAGTATTCTTCAACAATGTGCCCCCTTTCAGTCCCCCTGGCCCTTTGCTCCACATGGAACCAAAAGGATATGACTGGACACCTCAGTCTGGACCCCACCGCCAGCCCCCAACAGCCCCCTGCTCTTCACACGACTGAGGCGACCTCTGACCCCAGGGGACGTGTCAGAGAGAAGTCGGGGTGAGCGCCTGTCAGTGGATGGTGGCTTGGGGGGTAAAAGAGTTCTAGGTAATAAGTGAGAAATGTGTATTAACTTGTGTTTATGGTTTGAGCAGAGTGTGTGCGTGGTGATTTTTTGTGAGGTTATGAGGGATGGGAAACTGCGCTGTCATGTTTATGTGTTTTTATGTACTGAATATATAAATATATAAGTGTGGAAGTGTGTCTCTGTGAGAGGATTTTTGTTCATTTTCAGGTCAAAGTGGGTGACCTGCTCATTTATAAATCAGTTAGTGACAGAATTATTACAGTTAACAAAAACTATGAGTGAAACTAAAACCACCAGTGAAAAGTAACATGTGAAATCTTGCCACAGTACAAAAGGCACAGCAATTCAAAATAAAATGAAATAGAGGCGCTGTAAAATCAGCTTCATACTTATTCTGTAATGATGTTAATATATTTGCAAAAAAGCCTTTGTGCAACCTTGATTTTAACTATTTAAACAGTAGTTGTGAAAGTCAGCTGTTATGTGTTGTTTCATCCTAATTTTCAGCTTCAATAAACCAAGCATTTCTTCATAAAACATGAACTAAAACAAGCACTAAAACTTAAATTAAAACATGAATTAAAATCTTTGTCAAGTTTGCATGTTCTGGCGTGTCTGGGTTCTTGCCAGGTAATCCAGTTTCCTCCCACATTAGGCTGATGCAGAAGCAAATTAGAATTGTAATACCTCAGTTGTCCACTGGGGGACTGTTCACTGGGCTCCAAGAAACCCTGACTCCCATAGAGTTACATTGGACTTCTGTCTGAAAATACTAAGTACAGTGGAACCCCATGTAACAAATGCTTCAGCTGTACCAACGGTATATTTTGGGTTACGACTTTCGAAATTTGAGTTACGAATTTTTCCATCTATCGTTTCACCTAATTTTTTTCACCTAAAATACTGCTTCATTTTGTGTTTTTCATCATGGGACCTAAGAAAAATGGCTGTCTCCGTTTCATCCTCCTCCGGTACAGTAAGTGTCTTCATAAATCAATAAATGTGCACGTACGGGTGTGTAATACATACTTTATATGGGAGTGTTTGTGGGTCCAGATCGGATACAGATTAATTAGTTTTACATGTATTCCTTTGGAAAAACTCGCTCCGTCTAATGAATGATTCGCCCAATGAACGTGACGCTGGAATGGATTAAATTCGTTAGCCAGGGCACCACTGTAGTAATACTAGTAATACTACTACTACATCACAGCTAATTTGTCCACTAATATATGCAGTCTATAACTAAGGGTTTGGTTAATTGGTTACTCTAAATTACCCATAGGTATAAATATGAGGTTAAATGTTGTTTGTCTCTGTATGTAACTTACAACTCATCTAGGGTGTACCCCACCTTCACCCCAAGTCAGCTGGGATAGGCTCCAGCACCCTCTCTGACCCTTGCAAGAATTAAGGGGTAGAAAATGAATGACATACATTAACATTAATGGTTCATAGTTTATAAGTGTACAAAGGCCTTCCATGGTATTTAAACAGCTGTTTTGTACCTCAAATCAGGTGTTGTGCATTATCCATCCATCCATTTTCTACCCATTAATTCTCGCAAGGGTCGGGGGGGGTGCTGGAGCCTATCCCAGCTGACTTAGGGCAAAGGCAGGGTACACCCTGGATGAGTCGCCAGTTCGTTGCAGGGCTGACGTGTTGTGCATTATGTCATTCTATTTTTCAGTTTAAATAAATTAAGCCTTTCTTTTTAATAGATGAAAACTAAAAACAGTACAAAAATATAAATTTAAACTGGCTAGTTGCCCAGAGTTCTCAAATAGGCTAAAACAAACACTAAGAATATTGCAATACAAACTAAAATGAACTAGAGCTGCTGTAAAATAAGCTCCATTTTCATTTTGCTTCAATGTTAATGGCTGTCTATTTGCAAATATTGGCACAATTTTTGACACAATTTTATCGTAACCTTTATTAAACTACTTTGTTTTGTATATTGTTCTATCCTGGATGGTGTGATGTGTTCACTGCCAGGCATTTAAAAGTTTACTGTGGGTCTGCTTCCATGGTCTCTGTTCCAAAAGTCATACAGTAAGTGAGCATGGAACGATGGCTTTTAAATCTGCTGCTCCTTCTGCTTGACAAAATCTGCACAATAATTTGAAACTGCAGGAAGAGTGTCAGTGAATGCATTCAAACTGATTTTAAGTCACTTGGAGGTAGAAATGCTGGTACAGAAACTTTAGATATTTTCGTTTTGGATTTGCTGTTTTTGATTAACACTGTACATTATGTTGCTTTTGTGTCTTTTAAGTATTTTCTGGTGTGTTGTACCGTGATGCGTGTATAGACGTGTGTTTACAAGGCTGTCTGTCTGTAAATTTGTTAACAATGCTGCGGCCAGTCTTGGCAGGACACTCTTCCGAATGAGATTATTCTGAATATGGTGCTGTTCTGAATTTGACAAGTGAATATATTCTTTTTTCCATGTACCATATTATTTCATCATTTAGATACAGTATGTATACAGCATATTGGCAAAATGTGTCTCATATGGCCACTCCAAAGTCCACAGATCTGGTGAGAGAGAAAACAGGCTTACTCTAAAATATTATAACAGCTAGGAAATTAGCAGGATTTTAAATATAAACAAATACCCATAATTTGATTTCTACAGGATGGTGTTTAACCCTCAAAGACATGCCAATGGTACATTTATATTTTGCGCCTTGTAATATCTATCTATCTATCTATCTGTCTGTCTGTCTGTCTGTCTGTCTGTCTGTCTGTCTGTATCAAAAACCTTTAACGTTTGTTGTTATTTATTTACAAAGTCTTTTGCAAATGCTTCTTTTTCAATAATGCAATTGATAAATTGGCACTTGAACTATTCAACTTCATGTTTCCTATAGCTAGCAAATGTTTGAAAAGCACCACAAAAATTCTTCCACCTACTGTAGGTCACACAGTGGATCCGTCACCAGTTAAAAACCTTGAAAATCCATGTTGATAAACATGGTATGAACAGATGCATGTAAACAGAAACAGAAAGTTTGTCTTTTTGGAGAATGGGGGAAAAGAACATTAGTGTGTATGGGAACATAGTCAGTAAATATTTTTGTGGTTAAATGAAGGTCAAAAATGTAAAATGTTTTACCCTCCTTTTTTCAGATTCAGTGTGTATTTGGATTCACATAATTAAAAAAAAAAAAAATAGAAAAACCAAAAACAAGCACTGAATAATATCCCGAGCTGGTCTTTTGAAATGTAGACAATGAATTTTCCTGTGGTAATCAATGAAGTGAACATAATAATAATAATTATTATTATTATTGTTATTATTATAAGTATTATTATTATTATTGTTGTTGTTGTTCTTGTTGTTGTTGTTATTATTATTATTATTCATTTTGTTACTATTATTATCATCATCATCATCATCATCATCATCATTATCATTATTATTATTATTATTATTATTATTATTATTATTATTATTATTATTATTATTATTATTACGATGCATTGGACCTCCTAGCTATCATAAAACGGTACACTATGGTGAGGCAGGGATGGACACGGTCAGAAGCAGTAACCATGTGTGGCACGTTAAACAATACACAGTTAAAACTATAGGTGCCAAACTGTGTCACCACTAGCAGCCTGAAGCGTTGATGCCTCCAACTTTCATGCTTTCATGTTGCTTATGTCAATCATTACAACAACATCCAATTGTGGCAGCGGAAATCCAGATTCACGAGACAAATTAGCATTTTTCCAGCTGTTTCCTGTTCTTAGCTGACAGGAGTGGCACCATGTGTGATCTTCTGCTGCTTCAACGTTTGACATGACCTATGTCTACAGATTTTCTTCTGTATTATTCACATGTAACCAGTGCTCGATTGGGTTACTGTTGCCTTTTCATCAGCTTGAACAAATCTGACCATTCTCCTTTGACCTCTGGCATCGACAAGGTACTTTCATCCAAAGAACTATTGCTCACTGGATATTTTCTGGCTATTCTCTGTAAACCCTAGAAACGGTTGTGTGTGGAAAAACCCAGTAAATCAGCGGTTTATGAAATACTCAGATCAGCCCATCTGGCACCAAGAACCATGCTCAAAGTCATGTCGATCATCTTATTTCCCTATTCTCATGCTCGGTTTAAAGGTCACCTGGACTGTGTCTGTGTGGCTAAATGTTCTGAACTGCTGCCATGTGATTTGATATTTGCATTAACAAGTTGTCTTACCAAGTGTACCTAATAAAGTGGCCAGTGAGTGCAGGTTCCACCACAGTATCCTGGCAATATTCTAATGATTCAGAATGCTTCCCTGAGCTGAATTAGCGGGGGTTTGTGTTCTCTTCCCTCCAGTGAAGTGCTAAATTTAACGTCTGCTCATCAATCATACTTACCTGCCTGTTTCTTGCACACACACAAATTAATCTGCCTAATTACAATCCCTGAGGCTAAAAACTGGTCATTCGGACCCACCAAGTTGATGATCACTAATTAAAACTGATCCCGCAGCGTGTGCCACAGAGGCTTTTCAGAGCAACCACTGCCTGCTTTTTTTCCCTCATGTTTTTTATTTGACCGAGAGCTCGATGACCTCTGGAAGCGCATAAACAGGCCAAGTGCTCCAAAAAGACACAACAAACTCCCCGTCGCAGTGCCTCAAACACCCTCACACATACTGTCCCTGAGCCCCCACTTCAGCCGGCGGAAGAGCCTGTGGAGGATGTGGCGGGTCAAAGAGATTAGCGTGGCTCCCTGATGGTGAGGTGTCAGCCTGGGGTGTCGAGAGGAAAGACCACGGAGAGAGATGAGGAGAGGGACAAAGGAAAAACCAGAGAAGCAACAACGAAAATACTACAAGGGGAGGAACACAGAAGGCAGCGACGACAGGGGCAGCTGACATGAAATACATTTTAATTGCTTCTATTAATCTCCACGTTCCACCAAGTTTGACTGTTTTTTCAAAATATTTCTTGCTAGTTGTGATAATTTGTTTGTTTCCCTTATGGTGTAATAAATTGGATAATAAAAAATATATTTAAAAATCCATCCATCCATTTTCTACCCCTTAATCTATTTAAAAATATTATGTTTAATATATTTAATATATTTATTTTTATTCATAAAAATGTTTATTTAATATTTATTTTAAAATATAAAAATATTTTAAAATAAACCCATAGATTATCCTTTATCTCTTATGCCTCCACAGCTGTTTTCCCCAAACTTGAGGGCCACAATCTGTAAAACATCAGTGAAACCCTTTTTAATTGGTTCACCCATCTGTTTATTTTTTTTTTATGTTTTAGTATGTTCATATTTGTGATTATATGGTTTATTTTTCTTGATTTTGTTGATTATTTGGTCCATTTTAAATTGTTTCCCTTATTGTTGTTCATTTTGTTAATTATTTTGTTCATTTTTGGTTACGCTGTACTTTATTTTTCTTCATTTTTTCATTCTAATGTTTATTTGATTTTTTTTTTTTTGTTCATTTTGGTGATTGTTTTATTCATTTTGTTCAGTGGTGTTTATTTATTATTTGGTTCATTTCTCAATTGTTTTGTTCTTTGTCATTAATTTTACTTCATTTTGTTCATTTTGCTATTTTTGTTAATTTTCATAATTATTTGACTAGTTTGTCAATTATGATTTTGTTGATGTTGTGCTGTTCATTGTTAATTTTGTTGATTGAATTTATTTTATGTTCATATTTGTAATTATATGATTTATTTCTATTCATTTTCTTGATTTTTTTGGTCAATTTTTATTGCTTTGTTAATTATTGTTCATTTTTTTGCATTTTTCTGGTCAATACAGTATGTCCATTTTTCTTTTTGTGCATATTTTTAATAATTTGATTGGTTAGTACAATTTTTGCCCATTTTGTGTATTATTCTTTTCCATTTTGTGGATTTTCTTTTTCAGTTATGTTTATTGATTACTTGGTTTAATTTTATTCATTTTATCTGTTATTTGGTTCATTTTCTCAATTGTTTTATTCATTGTCATCAATTTTACTACTAGTAGTACTACATAATTTTTTGATTATTTGACTAGTTTCTTGATTATTTTGATCATTTTGTGTTGTTTACTGTTAATTTTCAAAATTTCATTTCATTTATGTTCATATTTTTAATTATACGATTTATTTTTTGTTCATTTTCTTAATAATTTGGTCCATTTTGTCATTATTGCTAATTTATTTTAATTATTTTGTTTATCTATTTTGGTCACTGTGTACATTTGCTTTCATCTTTGCTTATTTTCTGGAATATTTGATTGTTTTCTTGATTGTTTCATTAATTTTTACAAATTTTGTCTATTAAACCCTTGCTTTACAACTCCTATTGCAGCACAGAACATTGTATAAAACATAAATAAAAACAAAATGCAAAGATTGCAAACCTCGTAAACCCATATTTTATTCCCATGACATATGATGTCATTTTACACAAAGTGCCACCTGCACTAGAATTGGGGCTGTACATCATTTAAAGAATGTATTCCTAAAAAAAAAAATTACAAAATCCATATTTTCAAGTAATATAATTTCCCATGCAGTTGCACTGGCAGTGAGCAGGAACTCTTTGTGCAAACTAGTTAAAGTGGTTTTAGCTCCAGAGGAACTGGTCCTTGAGGAGGGCTATGCAGGGTCAAGAGTGCCATGTGATAGAGCTGCCCCGGCTGCCCTGCCTCTCACTGCCGATGGGAGATAAGTGGTTATTTGTGACACAGAACTCACTGTCTCCTGAAGGACATACGTAATACTCAGGTGATACAGACATCCATGTGAATGTAAAGTGAGTGTATTCCATTAGTTTCATTATGTGGTGTTGCTGGGTCTCGGTTAGTATGAGGGAAACATACTAGGGCTTGGATTGATACAGAAAAAGTCTGCAAAGATGTAATAAAAATGACTCACAGTGTATTTCATAATATTTAGATCAATCTATGACCTTTTCCTAACCCCCACGAAAGCACTTTCATTAACCTAAACTTTTACAGGAGTCAGGATGTGATCTTCAGTCTCTGGTGGCAAAGTCTGACATTTTGTATATCCACTGTAATCCACCCTGCTTATTAAAGAGAGGCAAAATGTAGCAGAACATTCAATGAAAAATGATGTTGCGAATATCTGTATCCGTGGTTTACAGAAGTGTACAGTGGCAACATTTTATTCTGGCAACTGGGCTGTTCATCAAGCTGCTCTTTTCAGAATAAGTGACATCTTTAATCCCAGCTCTGAGGACTAGACCAGCTGAGCTAAAACCCTTCCTGACAAGAAAATTATTAAATGTTACTTTTAACCAATCACAGCCTTTAGAACATGACAAACCACTGGTGTATTTTTCAAGATGAAAGTATACAGTTCTCTGTTGTGATGGCATCTGGACTATGGAAGCAACGTGAATATGTCCATTTATGTCCCTCCTTTATGCAACGATCAGTTATATTCTAGATGATCAAAGTTGTTCTTTAATTTCATTTTAAAATGAGTCAAACAGGATGTTTGGAAAGTATGAACATACATAAGAGAAGGATAGTCACTCATTTAGAGTTCAAGTAGGGACAACTGATACTAAGTAGAGATATCAAGTGGATGGACTACCATCTGTCCCTGTAGAGGTGTGGATCTGACCCGCATTTACCAAAATCCAGACTTTATTTGCTATATCTGCAAGTACAACAGTGTGGGTAAATAGGAATTCAATTTGCAGTGATACAGGCAATGGAGGTGTATAGACTATGTGACATTCCAAACAAATAAACAAAATGTGAAGAAGCTACTCACAAAAAAAAGAAGCTATTGCAGCAAGTAATGTAAAGTTATTGAACAAAAGTTGTGATCATAAATTGATCCTGCATAGACATGGTATCAAGGATTAAAGCTTTCAAATGAAATTACAGTGGTGCTTCGCTTAACAAATTTAATCGTTCCGGCATCACGCTCTGTGAGTGAATCATGTGTTAACCAGAGCGGGTTTTTCCGTAGGAATACTTGTAAAACCAATTAATCCATTCTGGACCCATGACAAACTCCCATATAAAGTATGTATTACACACCTGTACGTGCACATTTATTCATTATTATTATT
>JAQQAE010021938.1:0-10355 GCA_029823295.1 Pseudamia nigra | reverse complement strand
TTTAATAATTTCTTCCGTCGTTCTCTGAATTTAACGGTGTCCGAACCGGTCGGTGTGCGAGGTTCCACTGTATTTTTATAGACAACCAACAAGTTCAACTCAACTTGCAATCACATTTGCAACTGCAAAATTATACACAATAATCATGTCATGACTTTTTCACGCAATCACACAGCTCCAGTCCAGACCCAAAGGGAAATGCAGCTTCAATGTGTACTTTTCAATAAACAATATGGATAACACATCCATGAAGCTATTTGTTATCATGTAACCATTCCATCATTATTTCAGACACCTGAACTGTCTGGGAAATGTTACAATAGATGTGATTCAAAAATCAGAAAACAGCCAATTATATTGTCTCAATGCAACATTCGGGTATAATTTGCTGGGTAATGATGTTGTCTTAAGGTCCTGAAAAGATCCATTATTTGCCTGCACTTTATGATCATGCACAGTGTTATTTCATGTCTATTTCAGCTAAAGAAAGAGTATAGATACATACAAGTTCCCCTTTGGCTTCATACAAAATAAAAATATACAGTATATGATGAGTTACACAGAGTAGGACAGCTTATTTCCTGTTCATGTAAAGTCAGCTCAGGCAGGAGGCTGTGTCGGGATCCACAGAGTCATTTAGCTCAGTATTCATCCATGTAACCTGGCATGACCCTGTTGGCTGCCGAGTCGGATCCTCTGGCCTCAAGGCTGTGCTCTGTTTCGGATTAAGAACTGCTTGGCCTATATCTCGGATAAAATACCTCAGAGCTGCAAATCTGCACAATTCTGGTCTCATTTTCAACCTCGGTAAAAAAAAAGTGTTGAATTGTTTCGTCGTAACACCCATTCTACATACAGCAGTTATTCACACAGCTGCTAGAGGTCCTTGTCAGTGGAACTCAACACATTTGGACTGAACATGTTTGAATACATTTGTGTTAATACCGTCATGCTAGAGAGAACCATAATTTTCCAAATTACCAAATGTTCTCTTACCCATACTATTAGGGATGGTTTAGGTGGTTCAGGGGTGACTGATGTTGACATTTGTACCATTTTGTAGATTTGCCATTAGCTATAATGATAATTTTCTTTTTTTGTTGCACAGTTGTGTTCCTTCACTAAATTTGTTGCCAGTTTTTTAAGGGAAAAGGACCTGTTAAGATTTCAGTTGTGTGGCCATTAATAAATCCCACACTGGTTGTATACTGTGAAAATGTATCTGTATTGGGTTTTGAGGATGGTTTAAAGACTGTGGGGTAAAAAATAAAAGATGTGATTTTGTTTGTTTGTTTTCTAGAAATGTATTTTTCCCCGTTGGGGAATTCCATTAGTCACCAATCGATGGCAACCACCCAGCCGCACACACAATCAACATAACATATATATATTGAATGGTGGATGACACCAGAATGCTCGAAAGAAACCAGCAAGGAACAGGGACAATGTGAACTCTGCATAAATAGGTTTGTGCCTACCAGGGATTGAACTGAAGACCTTCTTGCTGTGAAGTGCAAGCGCTAACCACTGTGCCATTACACCGCCCAAAAATTGTCCGCCATCTCGACATCCCTCAACAAAGTGGACAACAGAAAAAACATGCTTTTGGATTTTTGTAACTTGTAACATCACAGGAATTATTTTGGAAGTCTAAAGTGCAAAGTCAATAGCTTGAAGTCTTTGATCACTGGGGGTGTGGTCAGGTCAGGTTTGGGTGACTGTGCCATGTAACCAGCACATTGTCAAAACAGGCAGAGTTTAAATTATCTAAATTATCTAGAGTCTAAATTATCAGTGGGAGTGTTTATTGCAAAATGCACAATAAACCAATCAGAGATCTGTATGCCATTCCCTTTAATACTTATCATGATGGTATTCTGTCTCTGTCGTCATTAAATAAAACATCTAGGTTGAACATACTCTCATCCTTGCCCACCTGTCAGTCACATGACCCATGGGGCACTCCATTTGACTATGTGAATTAAAAATAAATAGAACTAAATGCAATGACAAATCCCTGAGTGACTCACAGAAGTGCAGGGTGTTTCAAAAAGATGGACCCGATTTGAAATCACCATATCTCTGCAATCACAAACCGCCCATTAATGAAACACTTACCACATGAAAGGGCAGGGCATAGAATTTAAAAAACTACCAGTAGGTGCTGCTCCCAATTGGTTGCACGGGACCCAATGGCTTGGCGCTACACTCTTGGCCTCCACGATCCCCAGACATTACACCCTGTGGCTTTTTCTTGTGGGGATATGTCAAAGCCTATGTTTTTGTGCCACCATTAGCAACAAATCTGGATGACCTCAAAAACAAAATTACGGCAGCAGTGACTGGAGTGGATGAAGACACTCTGAGGGGCGTTTGGGACGTGTCGATCTTTTTTTAAACACCCTGTATATGTTTTTTTAATGTGCATAAATTAGTGTGTAGAATATTTTATTTTTTATGCAAAGGATCCAAAATCCTCAGTACTTGTCCTGACACTCCCGACACTGGTGCAGCTGGGTTTTTCTGCAGAAGATAGCAACGTTCTGGCTGTTTGTTTAATTTTAATACCTACATATGCAATACCATACCAACTGTACTTTTGAGTGTTTTATTTTTTTCTTTTTTGTTTCAGAAAATCGACCATGGAAAGTGCATTATTTTGTGTATAGAGTAACCTTGCGTCAGAATGTGATCCCAGGTCACATTGGGAATGACCTGCAGCTCAACCAATCAAGATCTTCCAATGAAAATGGGGAGTAAAATCATAGTGTGTTTGATACAGGACCTCAGAAAAAATAAATAAATCAACACATTTAATATTGTCAACACGCTTAAAGAAATATTTAATAGACATAAAAGCTGAGAGATTTCATTGTCAAGATATGGGACCTTTTACATAATTTGCTTTCTAATTTTTATATTTTTATGCAACACAGTTTTTTCCCATGTTTCTTGATGGAATATTAATGCATACATTAGTATTTCTGACTAGTGTGCAGAGTTTGGGAGTTGGACACATCATAAAAAAGTTTTGGCACCTGATTCTCCATAAAAAGATGAAGATGTAACAAGATGAGGTAAAACAGCAGCTCCGATGGAAACCATGATGTAACTCCTAGTAATAGAGACAGTGATGGACAGGGGAAATTTTTTAAAAAAGAAAAGAAAAAAGTTAACATTACAGCTTCATGCTTTTGGAAGAGTTGTCAGAACATAATGTCAGTGTGATAACATTTTCAGTTTTTCCAGTGGCGCACATGTTTCAGTAAATCGAGGAAAACAATGACAGATGAATGACAGAGAAATGTATAGTTAGGTAGCAGCAAAGCAGACATATTTTGAATCTGAAACACTTCTTTTGTTACTTTTAAGTATTTAAGGTTGTGGCTCATTATTTTTTGTGTATTATACAGTACAATCAACACTTATTTTGTTTGTTATTGTGGCTGTGCTCCCCCTGATGTTTTGTACTACCATTTGTGTAAATAAATTTATTGATTGGACTGCACATTTTGTGAACACTGGTCCTTGTTGGGAGCAGGATAGAGGGAAGTCTCACACACAATATACAGTATGTTACACATGGTACTCCTAGGCCGGCCCTAACACCAGTCCCAGTATTCTGCTCTTTGTGCATTGTGGGCTGCACTGGACCCATAGCAGCGTGATGGGAATCTGCTGGTGTGGCCATTGTTTTTTAGTCACTGCTGAAAATCTTGATAACAGTTGGTCTGTCTTTAGTATGAACAAAGGTTGTGTGAAATATCAAAATCCCTTCTTACCCCTCAGGTAATTTTTAACCATTTCATTTTTCTCATATAGTGAAAAACTGCCAATCTTTTATCCGTCTTTGCTCCTGAAGGACTAAACCTACTCTCAGACACTCCGTTTGAACCAAATACTGTTTAAAAATCATCTTTTCACATTACTTCTTTCCAACCTCAATATACTGTATCAATGACATTAACTCATTTCCAGCCCTAAAAGGGCTGATCTTTTTTTGAATGTGTTGCAGACCCAAATCCTAGGAAAAAAGAAGTTAGTCAGACAAAACATGTAATATGTGGTGTTCCTAAAAATAAAATGCAAGTCAAAGTGAATTTTAAAGGAGACATGCATGAAAAATCAAGTTTCTGTGCATTTTGATCTGATCAAACATGTCCCTGAGCCCTAAAATAATGTGGCAGTATCAAAACAGTCAGTTCACAGACTAATACCATATTTTCCGGGTGAAAAGTTGCTCCGGTATGTTAGTTGCACGAGCCAAAAAATGCATAATGAAGGAGAAAAAAACGTATATTTGTCGCTCTGCAGAACAGGTCGCATTTGTTCGGGGCTCAGGCGCGCACCTGCAGTTGCGGAAAGAGATGCTGACAGAACAGGTGAATAATCTAGAGAGAACAGAGCTGAGAGAACTGAACCACATTGACCTACAGACTGAGAATCAAGCTTTTAAGTAGCATGCTAACACATTTGTATGTATTCACCTTAAAAAACTCTGAATGACAACCAAGTGACCCAAGAGTGGGTTGGCCATTCAATCAGAACCAAGTACGTGGGCCGCCGGTCAGACGGACTCCGTGGGTGTGATTTGGCGGATCCATAAGCGGACGTGTGGGGGTGAGTTTGGCAAACACACACCTCATCCTCTGATAGGTTCGAGACAAACACATCACCCAGGGCTAGTCTAGAACACAACTCAAGTTCTGTACCGACACGTAGGGTCTGGGGAAGGTTTAGTTATGGAGGGGTCTTGGGAGCTTAAAGAGTTGAAATATAGCTAAGCTACCAGACCTCTTGCAACAGTGGTTTAACAGCTACGGTATTCTCATAAAACACAGTTTGACAGGAGCTTTTACTCTAACCTTCATGTGATGTTACATCTACAGTACCGTTCTTGGGCTGAGAAGCAACCGAGCCCACAATGTCAGCAGGTAGACCTGATTCATGTGCAAACAGTTTTCTCCATGAAAAGCCGATTGTGCTTCCCAAGAGAGTCCTTAATAAACTGCATCTCCACTATCCCACTGTTTTTCTGTGTAGCAGGGAGGTTAATGGTCATGAAACAGAGCACTAAACAATTATCCTCTATTTGTGAGCTTCAATTATTCAGCAGTGATATAAATACACCCTGACAGCCAAGGGAGAGACCGAGATGTGAGTTGGAGAGCCGAGAAGTGAAAGAGGATGGAAGAATGTGATAATTGATTGTGATAGCATACAAGGGAGAAACGGGATAGAAGTGGGGGCACGTGGAGATGGGAAAAATCGGCCACATACTATAATTTTAGGGCTCGAGTGGGTGAAGGTGACACATGATGAAGGAGCATTCTCCCTGGGACTGATGGGAAATGGCAAATAAGAATGATGGCAGGCTGAAGATGGAGAGTAGACAGGATGCCCTTTGTCAAAGTCCCATCATTAGTCATTTCCCACTCCAACAAGGTGGAAACGGAGCGTTTATATGTGCCATAATGAAGCTGGTCCATTTATAATCCATTTATAATTGCAGCATGAAAATGGCAAACAGGTCCTGTTGAAGGAAGAGAAACAGGCAGCAGTTTCATTGTTTCGTCTATAACCTTGTAAAGGTGTTATATGTCCGTGTTTATGCACACTACAAGTCAAACATTTGAACACACCTACTTCAGTGTTTTTTTCTTTATTGTTATCAGTTTCAACATTGTACATTGATATTGAAGACATCCAAACTGTGGAAGAACATGTATGGAATTATGTAGTAAACAAAAAGTGTTAAACAACCCACAACATGTTTTGTATTTTATTCTGACCGTGAATGAAACAGACTGTTGTTGTTTATTCTCAAAATAGGGTGTTGGGTGAGTTATGCTTATTTTTGTTGGACGTCAGAGTGTATGACTGCTTGTTTTGTGTATTGTGCTGCTGACACACTTCACTGCAAATGGGTGCTCATTTTACAAAATATGGACCAAGTGCCATATGAACAATTCACAAAGGGTGTGTACAGGTTTTAGGGAGTGGCTTACAAACCCTATAAAAATCCATGAAAAAGGCCACCATTTTCATTTCTCTACAAGTCAAAATGATGTGACTTTCAAGGGATGAACCATGACTTGACCTCCGGTCCTCCAGCAGGACAACACTCGGCCACACCCTGCATGTATCACAATGGCAAATCTGCAGGCACAAGGGGCAAATATCTTGCCATGGCCACTATACTTCCCAGACCCCATCTGCGGGACACCCCCAGCAGACAGGTCAACAACAGGGTTCCTCGTCCACAGAACAGGCCGCAGCTGGCACAGGCGCCCCAGGAGGTATGGGACCACACCCCCCAGTGCAGGACGAGTTACCTGGTATGAAGCATGTGTCAGAGTATTATCGCCTGTGTTGAAGTGATTGGGGTCATGCCCATTACTGACTTAAAACTGATAACAATTCATTCTTGACAACTTGTTTTACCGTCATCTTTTTTCACATAAATTGCAGGGCCTGTTTTGGTTAAAAAAAAATTGGGCTTTGAATCCATGAATAGCAAAAATATTAGACAAATCTTGACCTGAAAGTCTTCACTGTCTGTCAGTATAGATTGTCCAAAGTAGCCACATTTAGCTTTGATGGCAACCTTGCACTACTCGTCACCTTGAACAGATTTCAAACAACAGTTGTGCCTTGACAAGAGTTAATTTGGACTATTTATTGCCCCCTGAACCCTTTAAAGGCTGAACTATCAAAAGAATTGCTAGAAAACTTTGAAACTGGAGTGTTTACTGAATCTTCATACCAGTGATAAAAAAATATGTAAAACACTTTATATGTATATGAGTTTTTTTGTATGATATTTGATACATCAGACATTTGTTGCAACTTGTTTAAATTTTTTAATAAACAAACAAAAACAAGATTTATTTAAACTTTTAACAGGTCCTGTACATCACTCCTTGGTAAATGGTCTTGCACCTTTATGGTGCCTTTCCAACTTCATGGCACTCAAAGTGCTTTACAATGCTTTCCCTTCACCTATTTGCTCACACAACCACAGCTGCCCCTCCTTAGAGCCAAATGCTCCAAATTTGTAACTGTTTAAAATGAGCTACAGTTAGGGTTAGGATTAGGAGGATGATCCCTCTAAAGAGCCTCAGAGGCTAGCCTTCTGCCGCCTACTGAATTGTCAGCACACTGCAGTTATTTTATTGTATGCAGCCATTTTTTGTGACTTTTGAATAAATGCCTGCAGTGTCCAAAGTGTTTAATTTAAATGCATCTTCAATTATTATTCTTAAAACTCTTACTTACATTCAACTAAACATAAAATATAAATTCACAGACTTCTTCTTTCGGCTGCTCCCCTCAGGGGTCACCACAGCGAAATACCAATGATTCGCACGTTTGATCTGGCATAGGTTTGAGTCCTTATTAATAATCTGCTACCTGACAGCTCAATTCAGTGCAAACAAAGCCAAAACATGTCTGGAGAGATGAAAAAAATGATGCATATGCAAATCTCCCTGGTTTGGTCTGTAGAGTTGAACCCTCAGCATTGTTTCTAGAAACCTGCACATGCTGTTTATTTATGTTATTGAAGTTCTTTTTATGTACATTTATGTACAGACTAAACATGTCCAGAGGTTCTAAGAAATGATTTTCAGAATATCGTGAGTAACTAACACACACTTGGAAAAGCTGGGTAGAAATGGTTCTCTGTGTGCATTGTCCTCTTTTTGTTTGTGTCTTTGTGTGCCCATTCAATCAAACAGAGACTTCTGAATCAATTTGGTTGAAAGACTCTGCAGTACATATAGATGTGTTTTTTGTTGAATAGAATTAGTGAGTTATTGCAAATTAAAAAAAAATACAACAAAAGAAAAGCCACTTAAATTTCCAATTTCACTCAAAGGTGTAGGCCCTGAATTGACATGAGACTGAATGGGAGAACTGAAGGGATCACCTGTCGCTTTGTGCTCAAAATGACAAAAGGTTTAAGTCACACTGCTTTAAAATGGTAATGACTTAATGAGCACACATCTCTCTACATTCCTAGAGACTAGACTCTGTGTTGAAGTCCAATTTGTGAAAAGGGTAAAATTAAGAAATTATTATTAATGGTTGATGGTTGACACACAACATGGAGCACTTCACTGTAGCAGCTGAAGATTCTGGGCCCTTTACTCCTGTTATAAGCATAGTTTCCCATTTATTTTAATAGGAAAAATGTCCGATTAATTTTAATGGGAAAAATATCACATTTATTTTAATACAATTTTTTTTTTTAAATAAAAATAGGAATTCACCTGCTAATTTGTAGCTCAACCTATTTACTGGTGTGGCTGCAAAAGAAGAACATACTATATACAGTGGTGCTTGACAGTGTGTAAACCTAATAGAATTTGATATATTTCTGTGTAAATATAACCTACAACACTGGGTGTTCACACATGTCCTTAAAGTAATTAAAGAGACCCCAAATGAATAAGGTGTATTCAGGACTAACATTGCATGTTGGGTTTAAATCTGTAAAGAAGCAGTTAAATTGCTTTGCATTTCAGCTGCTCTCCCCTTCAGTACAATAGAGAATAACGTAAAGAGAGGAATGCTGGTGTGTTTCAAGCCTGCTCGGCTAATCACGGTGTTTACTTTTCATTTTTCAATGTAGTACACTCAAACAAAACCAAAACAGACACTACAACAAAAGAAATTGGCAGAAAAGTAAAGTAGAGGTGTGATAATCAATAAGAACAAAGAATCATGGAGAACCTTGGGGACTGCAGACAGACATCACAGAAATGTTGGTCTACTTTTCAGCAGACTGGTTTTCCCTGCAGTCCTTGTGCTAAGCTAGGCTAATCATGATGTTGCACCAGCTCTCCACTTAACTTGAAGACCGAAATTCATTTCCATCTTCTGATGACACTCTGTGAAAGAGGGAATCAACTTTTTAAGGATTTTCTTTAAGAACAGGTTTAGAGACTGACATGGCTGCTCAAAAAGTGAAATGTTTTTCATCCCTTCAGCAAAGGGCATTCTATGTCAAACATTTTTCATTTTTCTTCAATAAAGGCCAGTATTGATATGCAGTCAGGCCCGAGTGCACATACACCTGTTCCCTGCCAAGTCCCATGCATGAACAAAACGAGGCAGTTCATCCAAATCTGTTAGCGTGAGAGTGGAGAGCAGGATTACACATCCTATCCTCCCATGCATGATAAAACAGAAGATGAGCAGAAAATGGAGAATGTTATGCTGTGAGGCGTCTGGAGACATGAGCTCAGGGTCTACCAGTCTGCACTGGGATTTCCGAACCCTCACCAACTGGCTTAAGCTGGTTAGAACTGGATATAAATCATCTCCACACTCAAAATGTGAGTTTATATTCACCACCCAAAGGAAAGTCAGGCTTAGTCAGTGAAACAGAACAGAGTTGTTTGTTTTTTTGTAGCAAAGTAAACATGATTTATTAAAAGAAAACAATGAATGTACAGTGGATCTCAGAAGTCTACACACCCCTGTTTGAATGCCAGGTTTTTGTGATGTAAAAAATTGACACTGAGATAAATAATTCCACAACTTTTTCCACCTTTAATATGACCTATAACCTGTACAACACAATTGAAAAACAAACTGAAACCTTTAAAGATGAAACTTAAAATATCCTGGTTGCATAAATATACACACCCTTAAACTAATACTTTGTTGCAGCACTTTTGGCTTTTATTACAGCACTCAGTCTTTTTGGGTAGGAGTCTATCAGCGTGGCACATCTTGACGTGGCAATATTTGCCCACTCTTCTTTGCAAAACCATTCCAAATCTGACAGATTGTGATGGCATCTCCTGTGCACAGCTCTCTTCAAATCACCCCACAGATGTTTGATCAGATTCAGGTTTGGACTCTGGCTGGGACATTCCAAAACCTTCATCTTATTCTGGTGAAGACATTCTTTTGTTGATTTGGATGTGTGCTTTGGGTCATTGTCGTCCTGAAAAATAAAGTTCCTCTTCATCTTCAGCTTTCTAACAGAAGGCCGAAGGTTTTGTGCCAACACTGACTGGTATTTGGAACTGCTCCACCCTAAGGCCCCAGTTCTGGCTGAAGAAAAACATCCCCAAAGCATGATGCTGCCCCCACCATGTTTCACTGAAGGTATGGTGTTCGTTTGGTGATGAGCAGTGTTGTTTTTGCGCCAAATATATTTTTTGGAATTATGGCCAAAAAGTTCAACTTTGGTTTCATCTGACCATAACTCAATTTCCCACATGCATTTGGGAGATTTCAAATGTCTTTTTGCAAAATGAAGCCGGGCTTGGATGTTTTTCTTCGCAAGATAAGGCTTCCGTCTTGCCACCCTACCCCACAGCCCAGACATATGAAGAAGA
>JAQQAE010021937.1:0-10355 GCA_029823295.1 Pseudamia nigra | reverse complement strand
AAAAGAATTTTAAAATGAACTCTAAAATGCACAGGCAGCCAGTGCAGCGAGGCCAGAATTGGTGTGATGTGTTCACTCCTCCATGTCCCAGTTACAAGGCGTGCAGCGGCATTTTGGACGAGCTGGAAACGAGAGAGTGAAGAGTGGCCGACACCAACATAAAGAGCATTACAGTAATCCAGCCATGACGAAATGAAGGCATGGCATTTCGAAATGCTGCCTTGAAAGAAAAGGCTTCACCTTTGCCAGCCGCCTTGAATGAAAAAAAAACTAGATTTCACGACAGAACGAATTTGGCTGTCCAGTTTAAAATTACTGTCCATCTTAAAACCCAGGTTTGTAACAGTAGACTTTACATATGGTGCCAAGGACCCAAATCAACAGATGGGGATGCACAGGATGCACTGGGTCCAAACACCATCACTTCAGTTTTCTTTTCATTAAAACTCAACAAGTTTACTGCCATCCAAGCCTTGATGTCATCGAAAAAAGCAAGGAGGGATTTAACTAAGAAGCCATGCTCCTGCTTTACTGGTACATAGATCTGTCTGTCATCAGCATAAAATGGAAAAAGACACCATGCCTCCTGAGAACAGATCCCAGAGGAAGCAAATACAGGGTAAACAAACGGGGCCCTAAAATTGAACCCTGTGGAACCCCACATGGCGGGGGAGCAGGAGAGGATTCAACATTTGAAGGTTTCACCTAAAAACTTCTGTCTGCCAGATAAGACCTAAACCATTGTGCAGTACCACAAATGCTCATTAGGTGCTGCAGACAAGATAGTAAAATGTGGTGGTTCCCTGTGTCAAAAGCAGCAGTCAGTTCAAACAGAACAAGAACCACTGGAGTCACCGGAGTCTGTGGCCAAAAGAATGTCA
Source organism: Pseudamia nigra (assembly GCA_029823295.1). Lineage (NCBI taxonomy): Eukaryota > Metazoa > Chordata > Actinopteri > Kurtiformes > Apogonidae > Pseudamia > Pseudamia nigra. Next base: position 9,474 of record JAQQAE010021937.1, on the reverse strand, counting down.
TTAAAAACCCTCACCAACGCTGACTCCATGCTATGAAGGGTTTTAAATAAGACCTCAGTGATACTATGTTCATTAAGAAAACAATTTACCTGAGCATACACAATTTTCTCCAGGACTTTTTAGAGAAACAGCAGCATTGAAATAGGTCTCAAATTGGACAACACTGTGTGATCCAGGCGAGGTTTTCAGGAGATGCATCTAAACCGGCAGTCTGTGGGGTGTTAAGAACGGAGTCTATCGTATTAAATAACACACCTGGGTTGTGACAATTAGAAAAGATGATGTTTGAAAAGTGCTCCCTTTTAGCCTCTTTAACAGTGTTCTGATATCGAGCAGTCCTTTGATAACCAGCAGTCCTTTAATATTTGAAGTGACACCTGCAGCTTGTCCTTCTTCCACCTGGTCTCAGCTCTGTGACACACATCTGACAGCGTGAGTTCTGTCATTAAACCATGGCTCAGATTTAACTTTAGGCTGCCTGGTTTTTAGTGGAGCCACAGAGTTCAGGATAGTTTGGCAGGACGACTGAAACCAGGAGCTGAGCTCCTCCGCATCAGACGAAACGGAGTCGGGAGGAACACAGATCTGACTGAAAGCAGCCGAGAACTGAGCACCAGTGGAAGGGTTGAACACCCGACAGTACCAGGCAGGTGTGCAAGATTTAACTGTAGTAAAGGACAAATCAACGTCAAATATCACCAGCAAATGATCGGAAAACATAGTGTCACAGATCTCTACGTTAACCACAGACAAACCATATGACAGGACAAGATCTAACGTGTGTCACTGCTCATGTGTGGGATCAGACACGGTCTGAACCAAATTAAAAGAGTCAATCATAGTTAAAAAGTGCTTCACCAGTGGCTTATCAGGACAACATACACGTATGTTAAAATCTCCAACAATAAGAACCTGGTCATAATTAGGAATAATTCCAGCTGTGAAATCAGAAAAGTCATTTACAAAGTCCTTATTGTATCCGGGGGGTCGGTCGATAACAGCACACAACACCAGGTTAGAGCAACCCACCTCAAAGAGAGTCACTTCAAAGCTGCAGAATGAAGACAGTCGGAAGCGCTGCTTACATTTAAAGTCATCCTTATATACAGCTGCTGTTCCTCCGCTTCAGCCCGACGTCTGCGGAGAGTTAAAATAACAGCAACCAGTTGGACATAGTTTGGACAAAGCGCTACAGTCACCGACACCCAGCCATGTCTCCATTACAAAGAGGAAGTCCAGATCACGGAAACTGAAGATATCCCTCAGGACTGTATAAATGTTTTGTTTGCCGGTGATCTGGCATTTACCAGTCCAATCATGGGTGGAGCTGGGGTCCAGATGTTACCCGAGCAGGGAGCTCGATCCAATGGCCTCATGTTGCAGAGATCCACCTCGCGCAAGCTGATCCGGGGAGAGATGGGGCGGCACTTCATCCAGGCATCCATGGGATCCAGGTAATGCTGGGACACAAAGACACAAGTGGATAGTCCATGCAGTGCCTGGGAAACATTAGACGAGTTCCCCATGTGGCCTCACCAGCCGACCGCTGCATCTACCACGGGGATAGTGATGCTTCCGCCGGGAGACTGGAGCCGCATCCCTGCAGAGGTGCGTTGGGACTCCCGCCAGGAGCCGGGGCACAAATTTCTGTCCACTGTTGTGAAACTTAACAGGATCATTGCCAGTGAAACACAAATCCGACAGCATTTGGCGGTCATACACCAGCAGCGACTTGATTTTATGAGTGCCAAGAGTTAGAAGTAGCAAAATCACACACAAACACAACAAGTGACAGATGGCTAGCCACATACACCGTTGCCATCTTGGCTGTGCCAACTTAATTGGAATTGGGGGTTGTACGTACTCAGATTTATTCTTTTGATATTGATATTATTGCCAACTTTGTTTGCTTGGTTAATATTTTGTTGATTGTGCAGAGCTGACCTTTGATGTTTTACATACTTATGTATTTTGGGTCAAGGATCACAGTAGCGAAAATGGTTTGTCAATTGGAACAATATTTTTGTAGACATAAGTGATTTATACCTCAAAATATACTCAAAAACCATGTTGCCACCTCAAAAATAGCATTATCCACTTCAAGAACCATGGAGCAGCATTTCTATTGTGTCACATGACCTTAATTCACTAAACAGTGGCCTCAGAAGCAGGCAGTCATGTTCACAAAGTGAACAATACCCTATTATGACATCATCATGGACCCAAAACATCTCATGATCAACCCAATGCATTCATAAAAGCCATGAAAGCTCCGAAAGCTACAAACTGATGTGTGACCAGTGAAAACAGTCGACAAAGTAACATGATATGATGTTAAACAGTCCGACAAATATGATGTACCGGTAATGCTCATCCAATGCAAAGGTAAGAATATTTAATTTCAATTATACCAGTAAACACAATTATGGTGGAAAAGTGAAGATCAAAGTTGCAGTCATACAGTTGTTGTCAGTGTTTGTCTTTTATTAAACCAATTAACTACATTTCACAATCAGAAGAAATGCAAAGAAACACACTGACTTAGTTTTCAATATTGCTTTTTTGAGGAATTAGACAATTATGAAATGTTTAAATAGGTTTGAAATATTGGTTTCTACATGGAGTTATTTTCATCAAATTAATACAGTTTTCATGGTATATTCACATATGATACAGATATCCCTCCCCAGCCTCTAAAGAACAGCCCATAGCTGGGCCAGGCTGGGAGGAGGCTTCACAGGAAGAACCTACACATTGCTGGGAGTGTCGGGGTCAATTCTGCGGCAGCTGCTCATCACTCAATCCCTTATAAATCCAACACAGGTCAAACACTGATACATCTTTTGATACTGAGCAATTCTAACTTTAAATACACGCCATTTTTATGTGGATTTTTAACTAAAAGTCACGACAAATTTTGCTGTTCATTTTGACCATCTGAATAATTAGCACACATTTTTTTGCATGGAATTCAGGGTTTCATCCCAAAACATTAGAAAATTCAACTTTGTCTACATCTACAGTATTAGCTGCATTTATTGATTGCATTTTTCATGACTTCATCAAATTAAAAAGTCACATTTTCAGGGGTACCTCACTAACTGTATAGTTTGTATAATAGCCCCTAATAAGGGATGTATTGTCTATCATACTACGTGATGCAGTTGTGTAGCTTCCAATATGCCACTTACTGTTTGTCACCCGACAAGGTGCAGTTGTATGACACACAACCAAGGGCCCTAGAGTTTGTATAACACACAGTCAGGGATGTTTTCTCTGTCAGACTAAATGAAAAAGTTGTTTAGCACCCAGCAAGTAATTTATTCACAAAACTTCATCTCTTTAATGTCAGTCAAAAAATTAGTATAGAAATTTATAGTAATTTAGACCAACTTAAAAAAAAAATCAGCTCCCCCATTTTATAAACACTAACCATAGGTGAACACGCTAGTTTGGTCAGTATTTTGTTTTCTCATTTTCATTTAATTAAATCGTTTGTATATTTCTTTTGCTAATTTCTGTTCACTTTGTTGTTAATTTGTAGATTGTTTTTGCTAGTTATGTTAATATTTTACAAAGTTTTTGTGCGATTTGCTCATTTTGTTGACATTTTATTGATTATCTGGATAAATTGTATTATATTGGTGATATCCTGGATGCCGAAGTCTTGATATGTAAAAGAGGTTGATTGGTTCGGCAGTGCATACCCTTTTTGTAATTTTTGTCTTTTTAATGAACTACTGGCGACAAACTACGTGAACACATTCTTGGAGACTTGTATTTTTATCTGTGAGCTGCAGTTGTGGTTCACTTCTTTTCTGACGCATTCCTCCTCTTGTAATTCAAATTCAGATTCTTTTACTCACATGTCACTCTCTTTTAGACTCTTTATTCTAGTTTCTTTTATTATGCAATTGGATTGAGCAATCCTTTTTTTCACAATGTTACAGAGGCGCAGTCTCCTTCTCTTCATCCCCGTTGTGTATTTTTCTTCCACCAGTTTTATTTCCTGTTATTATTTTAATACCGTTATTTCATGATTGGAACTTTTCATGTCCAAATTAGATTAGTTTGGTTTACTCATTCGTTATAATCACACAGGGAATAATCCTTTGAGTAGCTCTAACTGTTTATCCTAAAACATTTTTCCTGTTTTAATAATAGTTTGACTTCAGTAATGACTCGTTTATTTGAAAACTGCAAAACAAGAATCATACCAAGAAATATTCTCATGGAAATTAAATCGGGTTGTCATGTAGGTTCATTTTGTTTCTGGTCAGTGTCATCAGCATTTCAGGTGATTAATCTCATCTTTTCTCGTGCAGCTCAAAATTAACAAATTTCAAAAATAGCCGTTAGTTCTTTCTACCAAATGTTACACGAAATTCTAATGTATACAGACCACCCATCATACCGTACAGTTGTTTTATTGTGTTGTTTTTATCTCAGTAAAGTGTCCTTGAGTGTTGGGGAGGCACTTATAAATAAAATGTTATGTTATCATTACTGTGCACCTTGGTTTTGTTGTTTTTGCAGATTATAATGACTATAAACACCCAATTCTCAATCACAGTTGAACCAGAATACAAATAAACATTTCAGTTTCCCCACAATGAAATGTCAGCGTTAAGTGATACCTTCCTTTGGAAAGTTTTGAACTATTAGGAACAGAAAATTTGAGATCTAGTGACTTAAACAAGGTTTTTTTCAACACATGTCTGTATTGTTTGGGTTGCTTCTTGCCACAGGACTGGACATTACACTATTGTATTTTTGCCGGTTGAAGTTTTGACTTTTGTGTTTATATATGGTGCACATATTTTCTGTATTTTTATTTAGAATTCTACAAAACCAACAAATCAAAGGTGGTTTTTTGCAAGTTCTAGTTTTGTGCTAATTTTCGCATAGAGAATATTCTTTTTTCCCGTGTGTGGTCTTTATAATCTTGATAACAGCATATGACAAGACAAGATTTTTTGCTGTGACACTTGTTAAACTGCATTTTAGCTTCTTCAACGAGGTTATGTCTTTACCATTTTCTGTCTCCACAGTTTTGGACAAATCACACAGAATCCACAATTTTGCAGTTGCAAAATGTTGTTATTTATTCTGCATCATCTTTTTTCATCTTTTTTATATGTTGGATGTTCATGGTCAAAAGTCAGAAAAGGCTCCCTAAATTCTAACTTTTTAACCTAGTGATCTTAATCCTGCTTTGTATATTATGGCGATAATAACAGAAATCAGTGGCATAAAAAGAATGAAAGGGCCAAAGTAGATTATCTTCTACTTATCCCTATTTGGACATACACCTCCTGGAAAAAATAATGAGACCATTTTTTTCTAAAGTCAGTATCTATATGTATTCATTCCATATTCCAACACAATTCACACGTCATTCTACTTAATGGGGGATGAAGAAAAGTAAGTCAGTCAGCGACAAAATACAGATATACAGAAGTTAAAACATTATTATTGTGTTGTGTATGAACATGAACTACCTTTGCATTATTTAAATGTGAACGCACCATTTTGACCATTTGTCATGTTCTGCAAATAAATGCTCTAAATAGTCATATTTTTATTTGCAATTTGGGAGAAATGTCAGTGCGTCAGAGACTAAAACAAGCATGTTCATTTTATAAAACACATACCTATAAATAGTAAAATCATGGAAACTGATAAGTTTACAGTGGTCTCTTTATTTTTTCCAGAGCTATATGTTCGTATCATTGTCTTGCAGAATGCAATATAAAACCTTGTGTACATTTACATAAATCTGTACAATTATGCAGAGGGACATTACTGCAGCTGTATGTTTTAGGTTGAATTCAGCTGCCTCTGCAAAGATTTACTCTCTTAACATGGGTTCTACTTGATATATATATATATTTTTTTCACTCTCTCAATGGTGACTTGCTGAAGCATGATTAAATTGTTCTTGCTATGTTCAATGTGGGTAACACATTCAAAAGATTTGAATGGTTCGGTTCAGCATTTTTTTTTAATGGAATGCCCCCCCCCCATACCGTTGACAGTGTATGGCCGGTTGTGGGAAACTTACTTGTGACATGACCTTGTGACCATGTGAGCTTTTCACTAGAGCCACTGGACTGTGTGATCGGTGATGTCATTGTCTGGTTTCTCTGTCAAAGGTTTGGTGGGTCAGTCCGAGTGGGCCGAGTATTTCCCTGACTGCGGTGGCAATTCTCAGTCCCCTGTTGATGTCATAACTTCTCAGACTAAATATGACCCCAGTTTGACACCAGTGACACCGCTGGGCTACAGTCAGCACGGCAATCAGCCCTTCACAATGCACAATAACGGACACACAGGTAACTAAATGATTGACGGGCCCAAATATGACGTCTGCTTCTCAGTCTCAAAGCAGCCACTTTTCTGCCGTGTAGTATTCTCAACTACAGCCTGATACCAGCTAGTTATTAGACATTCGATGCATCAGAAATAGCTAATAATGTTGTACTGTAATTGTAGTGTGACATACTGGATTGCAAGGGGTGTCATTTTTATTTAATTTTAATTTAATTTACCACCGCAGTCTTAGAATTTTTCTATTTGTTCTGTTTGAAAAATAGCAGTTTCTTATATGCTGAGTCAGTATTTCTAGCCCGTTGTCATTCCCACACCTGATACACAGTCTTCTCTCCGTCAGTTGTCATTGCGCTCCCAGACTGGATGGGACTGGGGGGCCTGCCGTGGCTCTTCACAGCAGTACAAATGCACCTTCATTGGGGTAGCGGAGGCCCAAGTTACGGGGGCAGTGAACACACCATCAATGGAGTGGGTGCTGATGCAGAGGTATGTTTATACACAGCTGCATACTATGTTTAATTTAAACCAAGGACAAATCACTGCAGCTCCTCTCCGAAAAGATGATGCTAAAAGGATGTCTGAAATAATTTTATACATGATAATTCTGTGGAAGTCCAGCCAGGTGGAAGAATGCAAATTAAAAAATACACCAGCACAATTAAAATTTTCCTTGATGTTTTATCCAGTCAGCTTCTTCAGATTTGAAAATATACAGCCATTCCTCAATTTTGGGTCAGGGCAATGTTAAGGCAAAAATTAAATGAAAGTGTGATTTAAAACACGATTTGGCACAAAAGGAGCATGTCCTCCAGGAGCAAAGCTGGACCGAGGATCGGCTTTTTTTGTTAAATGCATGAAAAATGACATTCTTCAAAGAGGATAGGAAGGGTTCACACACTACAATGCAGAATAGAATTAAAAGATTCAAGGGCCCGGCATGTTTCACAGCTCATAATTCTCAGAGCACACAAGTTACACTGAACACTGATTTATCTCTAAACCCTGGACGAGACAAAATCTTTTATTCATAGGACATGTCATTAATGTATCATGGAGGAAAAACTTCCTTTAACAGAAGAGAAAAACCTCCAGCAGAACCAGTGGCTCAGGGTAGGCGGCCATCTGCCTCAACCGGTTGGGGTTAGTGGACAGAGGAGAGACAAAAGAAAAGAGTAGAGATAGAACAACAAACAACACAGACTCTGGACTGGTCCAGAACCAGAAAACTCACAGCAAGGGAGCAAGGGAGTATTAAAGGTTACCTGACATAACCCTAATTATACAGTGTGTCAAAAAGGAAAGTTTTAAGCCTAGTTTTAAAGGCACAGACTGTGTACGCATCCCAGCCCCAGACTCGGAGTTGGTTCCACAGGAGAAGAGCTTGGTAACTGAAGGCTCTGACTCCAAGACTTGTTTTAGAGATTTGAGGAACTACCAGTAGATCTGCACTCTGAGAGTGAAGAGTTCTGATTAGTTTATAGGGAACAATAAGGTATTTTATGTAGGATGGAGCCTTACTGATTGCATCTTGACATTTGTTTTATATGAGAACTGCAGGATAAGTCCCAATCCATGATCACCCGCAGGTTCTTCACAACTGCAATGGATTCCACTGAAATGTCTAGATTAAGGAAGTTATAAGGGTGTGGACTCCTACAGTAACTTCAAGTTTTATCCACATTCAATAAGAGAAAGTTAGATGTCATCCAGGCCCTTATGTCTTTGAGATGAGCATAGAGTTTTGTTGAATTCGGCTCTAAGATCCAGAGCTTAGGATATACTTAATTACATATGGACTGATCATCTTTTTGTATGAAATAGAATATAGAATTCACAGGCTGCATTGAAGTTTATGTATAATGAGGGACAAAGTTCATTTGTACTTTGAGTGATGATAGTTTGCTTCTTCACTGTATACAAATACACATTTGGAGGAAAAAAGAACAAGATCCAACGGTTATGGCATAGGAAGGTAATACTTCTGAAATGAAAGTATGAAAGTATGCTATAAAACACATTACACATCCTTTCATCCTTGGACCAGTCCATCCTCTTGTCTGCTAACATCTTATGTCTCATGCACAAAATTTAAAGATGACTGAAGTGTATCAACGTTTCACAAGGATGTATTAGCAGTGCTTTGCTTGTCTGCTCATGTGGTCTTCCTCCCACTGCAACTTTTTTTCTCTGTGAGGAAAGAGGTAATATACACAGTTTGTATAAGACATTAATAAACAAACCTGTTTATCTGTACAGATTTTAAAAACAAATCTGTGCATATTCACCAACTGCCACAGCATAGTGTCAGGGAAGACGGTCAGTACATACAGGTAGAGTGCTCAGAACCGTCAAATGGATTTTTAAGATGTGTAATGATTGAGACAGTTGCAATTAATTATGCTCGGTAGGCAGAACACTGTCCGGTGGTCGCCATTGAACAGCTTCCATGCGATTGACAAAGATATATTACAAAGCTGGTCTGTTGGAATCTGGTCTGTGCAACATTTACACAACAGGCCTAGGGATGCAGTTCCCCCACCTGATGTATTGGGGTCTTCCTGTCAGATAGTCTATGAACCAGGAATCAAAAGAGGGGTCCACCCCCACCCCTTTGATCTTGAGTGTGAAGGATTAGATTGTGTTGAATGTGCTTGAAACATCAAAGGGTGTAATCCTGACGTAACAGTCGGTCTAATCCAGAGGAGAGGAGATTCAGTGTAGGAAATAAATCACTTTTATGTTCTACGGTTTTATTGAGGGCTCGAGACTGAATAATTAATATTTAAATGTAGACAAAATACATTTTGTTTCAAGATTAACATTTCTGTTTCTAATCTCTTCACCAAGTAGTCTGTAGACATAAATGTACATTCTATTAATTGGACTATAAACAGGAAATATATTTAGTAGGATCTGCATGACTTATTGGTGCACATGAAAATAGGACACACTACACATGTACAAGAGGTGGTGACATGACACAAAAAGCATATAATTACGGTAATCTCATACACGCTTTCTGCTATTTTATATATATACGTATCTATATATATATATATAGATATATATCTTCTTTTCCTTTCGGCTGTTCCCTTCAGGAGTCGCCACAGCGAATCATCTGCCTCCATCTCACCCTATCCT
>JAQQAE010021936.1:0-10355 GCA_029823295.1 Pseudamia nigra | reverse complement strand
ATATAAGGCGCACTGGATTATAAGGCGCACCTTCGATTTTTGAGAAAATTAAAGGATTTTAAGTGCGCCTTATAGTCAGAAAAATACGGTAGTTGCTGTTGTGGTGCCCCAATGCTATCAGAAGGGTGCAACATTGACAGATGCAATCTCTATTAAGGCGATGGCTGCCAGTAGGTCTCTTAGTTGAGGTGTTTTCTGCTCTCAGGTCTGTATATACGCGTTCAGTACGAGTATTGATGGGAGCACATGCAGTATTTCATCTTTGAACTGTACCACTTCGGTCTGCAGTGCTCCGACAGCAGCTAACATCTCTCCCTCTGACATCTCATACTCATGCGAGCGTGGAGCTTGACCCGGGCCTCGTTCATCATGTTTGTTCTTCTTATGTTTGGTTTTGAATTCATTCCAAACACCCCTCAGAGTGTCTTCATCCACTCCAGTCACCTCTGCTGTGACTGTTTTTGAGGTCATCCACATTAGTCACTAATGGTGGCACAAATACACTGTCTTTTTTATGTCTCCCCACAAGAAAAAGTCACAGGGTGTAATGTCTGGGGATCATGGAGGCCAAGAGCATAGCGCCAAATCATTGGGTCCCATGCGACCAATCAGGAAGGGCACCTAGTGGTAGTTTAAAAAAATTCTATGCCCTGCTCTTTCATGTGGTAAACGTTTCATTCGCAGGCTGTTCGTGGTTGCGGAGAAATGGTGATTTCAAATCGGTCCATCTTTTTGAAACACCCTGTATTATGATGTGCGAGTTATTAAGGGCACTAACTGTTTTAATCAGATCACGAGAGTTCTTACCTAGCAATATGACAAATTTTTTCGGATGATGTTTTGTTCAGACTAAAAAGAATAACCAGTGTCTGAACATTTAATGATAGATCATTTATCAGGGAGTAAGTTCGGATGAGGACTGGAGTGTTTCTAGAAGTCTAAGGGCGTGCTCACACTAGGGCCATTTTGGCTCGAGCCGAGCCGGGGTCCACTTCACACCTTTCCAGTCCCCGGCGCGTCTCTGCTCACATCACTGCGGGCTGAGGCTTGATTGGTCTTGTACAGACGTCATCACATCATTTGTACATTGTGTGTACGTCATCAGAAACTGCGGCCACCGCATTCAATAGATTCAGTATCATGGATCACAACACGGGAAATGTCCGGATGATTGTAATGATTTGAAGTCTGTGCCATTTTGCTCAAATACTGTCCAGTGACACACCTAGGTTTCTCAAGAATGCAAGGTGACGATTTACAATTAACCGTGCTGCCCGCAGGCGGAGATTTTTTCAGCTGCTGCCATTGTTTTGACATGAGTGTAGTGAAGGACGCCGTGATTTTATGTCATATTCACGTACAGCCGCTGTGCTCGTATGAGTGCGTGACCAACCGTCCCGTGCCGGAGACCACCTCTTCCAATCGCGCTGAAGCCTAGGGCTGGAGCGCGGCTCGCTTCTACTCACATTACGATCCGCGCTAAAGATGTGAAACGCGCCCAGGCGCGGAACAAACTCCCACTGTGAGTGCACCCTAAGTGTGGGTGCCAGGTCGCTGTGTCCTTCTGAGGGGAAAGCTGGAGTGAGAGAGGAGTGTATTTCTGCAACTTTGAATTCCTGGTTGGTAAAGCCATCTGTGAGTTTGTCAATAAAAAGTGGGAAAATGAGGGGTTGCTTTTCAATCTTGATTGGTTCTGTTTCTGTATGTGTGTGCTATAGCTCTGCAATCCTTTATTTTAATAAACATCTTTTCTGTGAAACTGAACTTCATGTTGAAGTGGTGAGTGTACTCTGAGTGTGGCATTGGATGGAGACAGAGATTGGTGATTTTCTCCAACAATGGCACTGTTGATCCAAATCACAAATCCAACTTGTTAGAATTTAGTCGCTTTGAATTGAGACATTTTACTTCTTATTTTCAAATATGATGACTTATGACACTGACACAGATTCTCACTTTCTTGTGTAAGGATGGCGGTGGGGATGTTGTCTTTGAAGCTGTGAAGACTGTTGTAACCAGAGGTGCCACAACATCTGAAGCACTGATGGGGTTGATTTACACCTTCAACCTCAGCCTCCAAGAATTGAAGAATTTATTTATTTTTGTCCAGACTGGTAAGCAGCAATGTTTATTTTATATTATGCAAAGATATGAAAATGATTTACTTTTTCTTTTAAAAAGGGTAAATTAAGCTGACTTTAAAATAAAGTTTGATTGTAAAATTGTAATTGCTTTGTGTAATTTATTTAGACTTAAAGAAAATAAGATACTACTCATCAAAAAATTGAGGCAACAATTTGCATGGGCATTTCTCAATAGAAGGAAAGTAAAATAATTCAGCAGAAACTATATGAAATAATTTAGCTACTTAATAGCATGAAGACCCTTTAATTAAAATGGAGTAGGTTCTCCTTTCGGCTGCTCCCCTCAGGGGTCACCACAGTGAAGTAGGTTCAATGTAATAAAACCAGTGGCTTTGAAAGCAAATAAAATTTGTTTAACTAAACTAATGCTTTAATAAACCTAAATTACCTTAATTTTTTAAAGTTGAGCCATGGTATTTTTTAACGTGTGTATGAGTTTATTCCCTGAATCCTGAAGAAAGACCTAAACCTTTAGAGAAATGTGGATTATATGACCCCACACTTATTAAAATGGAAATAATAAAGATGTTTAATAATACAATAGTGAAGACTTGACAGAATTGAAGTATAATGTCGGTATTGATGGAACCAACTTCTTTTATGTCTGTGTGGGAATGTGTAAAATATAGAAAATATAAAAACAATACTACTATACATTTTGAAAGCGGGAGTTACTGTCATTTATCAAAACATAAGTCTTATGTTGAAACTTGGCTGAATACATTAAATATTCATTTTCCATCTGTTTGTTGGTGAATGCAATACCAACGGGAGTAACTAGAGTTTAAGTTCATGACATGTTTCCAAATTATGCAATTATGCACATTTTCATCCCTTAGTTTTATCATTTAACTAGTAAGGCAAAGAAGAAAGAAGTTTAAAAAGAGTAGATTTTTTACAAACAGGTGAAATGGAAACATTGCAAGATCCAACTTTTATTTATTTTTGAAATACACTGAAGTAGAGGACTCATTTACAATATGGTTGAGTAAAAACCTCGCTTCACTGAAATGATTTTAAAATTGCCTGAGAATCTTTATGGATTTCCAGTTACAGTGGAAAAAGCAGGAAACCACTGAAGGTTGTATGATTATTACCATTATCATATAGAGCAGAATTTGTCTGTAAGACCATGTAGACCTGGTCTCCCTTCTCCAGCTGAAAACATGGCATGGTCATGATCGCTATTGCTTTGGCCAGTCTACATCACTTCCTTGCCATTGTGAAAAAGCGTAATACCCGTTATACCACTGTCCCGAAAATCCATTGCAGAAAATCTGAAGTCATAAACTCCTTGGAGTAGTGAAGAGTCCTGTGTCCAAGGAGAAACTCGGGTAAATATCAGTTGTCAAAGCGTCTGAATACGGAGGTCTGAGATAAAACACGTAAAACATCCTGCACAATTGCTTCTTCGTGTGCTTGAATTTATTCAGACAGATAAGTGAAATGTTAAAAGAAACATCAACTGGTGCAGCTGGAAGATGAAGTAATAATGCAAATAATGGTAATAATGCAAAGAAATAATGATTTGTTAAGCATTTACTTAATGAACAGGATCAGTAAAACACAAGGACTTCAGTTAAGCTGAAGTCCTTGTTTTAAGTTTAATTCTCCCATTACTATATACTCCTTCCTGTGTTCTTATTGCTGTCATCAGGACTATGTAGTGGTTGGATGACTGTTATTGATGACATCACTTACACGGACTTACCTGCAATCTGATTTTCAATCGTTGTCAATCTTGTCTGTAGGGTCAACAGTTCTGCTGCTTGAGCTGCAAAAGTTTTACACCGATCCATCACATTAATCTGTCAGAAGCGCGTGACTGACATTACTCACTGTGTAAAATATAAATCACCTGCATTGTCTTGCTCTATCTTGTTCTTACTATTCCTCAGCTCCACCTTCTGTTGGATCACAATCTCTCTCAGCTCCTTCAGCTCTGCCCGGATGTCAGGGCTGATGTTCTTCTTTTCTCCATGTATCTCAAACTTGCCTTTAACATTCTCTCCACTCTCTTCTTGGGCCCATGTCCAGTTCAGACACAGCAGCGAAACCAGAAAAACACCAAACGTCTGAAATCTCATCTCTTCAGAAAGTGAGATGCAGTCTGACGTGTTCATGTCTTTATATACATGTAAAGTAGGTCAATGAACGACCGTGTGAGAGTTAAACAGATGTATTTGACATAGGAAAAAGATTTTTGAGTAGTGGGAAGTAAAACCAGAAGAAACACACCAAATGTTGGAAATCTCATCTCTTTAAAAAACAAGGTGCAGCCTGATGTGTGAGGTTATGTCCCTATATACATGTTCGGCTTGTGACTGAACTACTGCGTGAGAATTTTACAGATGTGTCTGATTTAAAATGATGTATGAGCGCGGAGCTGAAGCTAAAGTAAACATCAGCTACTTGGAGGTGAGCCTCTTAGTACAGAATGCAGAGGAGTGGAATTTCAATTATTGATGAACTGATGATGATAATAAATTGATTTCTCCAAACTCAGTTGATATTTAGCCCCGGATTAAATAAAACTGCACATTATGCCTACAAAATGTTTGTTCTTAGTCTGCTATATAAATCCACTTCCCAGTAACATTTGGCTACACACCTCAATGAACATGTGAGTAATTTTTATTCATTATGTTTTTAACATATAAGGTATATATCAGTGGACAAAGTGACCATGATTTCACCCATTGTTTCTGAAGGATTTTGGTGCCAATCAGGATGTCAATTCCTGGAAGACATTTTGGAGCCAAAAACAGGATGTGAACATTTTTGGATGAATGGTCGTGGAGCTGCCAGAGAGTAGTATGTCAGAGGTCTTATGGGTAAAGTAAGGCTAACTGCTAGCTTACTAACTCGTAAAACTTCACCAAGCATTTCCGAACAAAGTCATATTACAGTGTTGTTAGTGTAAACACTTATCCATAACTACGGTCAAGCGTATCAAGATACGAAGGTCTGACTCCAATGGTGAGTTCAGTTGCCATAGCAACCTGTCAATCAAATCCCAGCACAGCAGTGATTTGTCAGATTATTTTCTATAATATCTTAATAATGAAACAAAAACTTAAAGATGGACCAGATCACTTATTAGAGGATCCAAATAAAACGTTTCATGATAACTCATGATGAAAATTTAGTCCCTTAGTATTTTCAGTCAGGGCTTCTATAAGAATGGCAACAGGGTAGTGGTAATGGGGGTATTACAACTTTAAGTTACTTGCACATTGTCCTCACTGAATAGCCCCGGTCATCGCCTACTGGTTTTTACACAGACTGTGATTGCCTCCAATTGATGAGCAACAACAGTCAAATTATGCTACATTGCAAACTCAAAACAGTGGAAATCAACACAACAACAAAAGAAGCAAGTAAGTCAAAATGAACAAAGATGATAATTGAATCAAACCCATGTGAGTGAATTTTCCACCTGCGTGTTGCATCTCAAATGAGATGGTAGACTTCTACCAGGGTGTCAGTGTATAGCTGTCCCTGCCCTGGCTCCTTCACACAGACTCAAGGCTTCTTAAGTTTTCATCAAGAAGAAAAAGACTTTATTTACTTTGTCAAACCAGGTTAAGGTACTTTTAATAAAGAACCATAATAAACTACAAATTTGTGTTACTTGTGAGTTCCTTGAATATTTCCTCTCTTCCGGCTTTCAGAGAGAGCGGAAGCTCTATCTTGCTCCCGTCCCAGTTTTCCCTGCTTGCTACTGTATGTCTTGTCTGTGTGTTTGCTTCACTCTCTGTCAGAGTCTCTCCTTAAACCTAAAAGCAACATGGAATTGGCCAGCTGGACCTCAATGAAATTGACACGCTGCGGACAGGAAGACGGGTCGAGGGGAACCCGAAGGTCCTCAGGGGACAGTGGCTGCTGGACATGTGAGGATCCGTGGACACATGGGGACTTATGTGTTTTTGCGATGCTGTCCACTGAAGATGTGATGGATATTTATCTATTTGGAACCATGATAATAGGACTTATGCTGATTGGCTTGGGCGTTTTCCTGGTGTATCAATAAAGAAGACAGAGAGAGCTGTTCAAATCCCAGTGAAGTTTTGTCTCCAAATCAAGCAGTTGGGAAGAGCACTGGCAGCACAACAAGGACAATTTCTGAGTTAAATCGAAGAGTGGGTTACAACATGGAAGTGCTGGGGTCTCTTCACAGGATGGACTTTTGGAGTCTGGTACCAAAAAATATAAAATTGGAGTACTGAGGAGATGAAATTCTTTTCTGCCTCTGAAAATATGACCTTCTTATCTTTTGCTTTTGTTTTGACTCCCTTCTCTGGCCTTGAGATGCCTGAGCGCAAACCCCCCTTGGAGGAGACACTGCTTGGAGAATGAGCTCCGCTTTTAACCCTTCCCCACCTTACACCAACACTGATAGGTGGTCAGGCTGAACTTTTCTATGGACATGTGCCACCATGGTAACTGTCATGGAATTTAACATCTGGCTATATGCTCTGAGAGTATTTTTGACCTGTGGTTAAGTTGAACTTTTCTGTGGACATGTGCCGCCATGGCAACTATCATGGAGTTTAACATCTGGACTATATGCTCTGAGACAGGATTCTTGAACTAGGGTTAGGTTGAACTTTTTCTATGGACATGTGCCGACATGGTAGCTAGCATGGAATTTAACATCTGGACTATATGGTCTGAAAGAGGATTCTTGACTTTCCTATCAGAACTGATACGACACAATGCATCCAGTGACCACCACTCCACACTGACACACACACCCCAAGTCTCTCTGACACTTTGCTTTGTTAATGTGTGTGTAACTTGTCTGCTAATTGTCCGTATTAAGGTTTTTTTTTGTACATGACCATAATTTTGCTTCCTATGGAGCCTAATTCTCGAAACTGTGCTCTTTTTACTCTCTTTTCCTATAGTATTTTCCCTCCTCCCTTTCCCCCAACTGCAAGGGGCGAGCTCAGTTTGCTGCCGTTTGTAAATTTCCGTTTGTAAATTTGTGGGATCAATAAAGTATCAATCAGTGCAGCTACACTGAATATTATTTCTTTCCACCATTACTTTGATTCCTTGTCTGTCCACTGAAAACTGTACATCTTCAAATGTTTGAAGGTTTTGATTGCTTCGGAAGGATTCAATCCTCCTGCATGGATTGTAAAACTCTACTCGTCATGTTAAATCAATTCTAACATCTGACAATAGGTCTGATGTTTGAGATTTATTGAAGTGCTTATTGTTTATTGTACACTGTCCTCATTACATGTATATTCCTTTTGTGTGATGCAGACTAATGTGCTGCAACAGGAGTTGTAATAAGAGTTTGATGAGTTTGATTAACACATATAAAAGTGAAAAGATATCCAGGTAGTGTGAATGTAGAATGATTATTTTCTCAAGAAGTAACAAGAGCAAGAACATTCTTTGTTTCAACCTTTATTTAAACTCTGAAATACGCAGAGCTAAAGGTTTCATTTACAATATCACAGAGGAAAAAGTTAGTTTGAATGAGCTGGTTTTAAATGTCTTGATGTTTAAAGCGTTCCAGCTACAGAGGAAAAAGCAGGAATCCACTGAATGTAGTATGGTTACTAGAATCATCATATATACCATGACCTGCAGGTAAGACCATGTAGACCACATCTCCCTTCTCCAGCTGAAGAACACATGCATTCACAACATTGGCATAGCCATTTTGAGGACTATATTGAGAGTTCCATATTAATCTCTTGTCATTGTGATATAGGTAAATACTAAGCCAATCACCAAACCGTGCATGCCGCGCAGTGAATCTAAAGTAGTAAACTCCTCGGACCTGAGCAGTGAAGAGTCCTGCATCAAAGGAAAAAACAATGGAAATCACCTCACTGTGAATGATCTGTAAGAATGGATGTTATTAGTAAAACATTTTAAGTACCTGTAGTTGGATTGTAGACCTGTCCAAAGTTGGTGAAGACTTTATTGAATTTCAGAGTGATGTCAGCATTAAATGGACCAAGATATCCAGCATCAGTCAGACTGAGTGAGAATGCCACCTTTGGACGATCTGTATAAATATGGACACAAAGGAACAATAATCTTTCTACACACGCAATCTAATCAAACATATAAAACAGATTCTCCCTTTCTGTATAAGTAATATACTGTATTTTGCATATAGTACTTATTTCACACTGACCAAATGTTTTCAAAATTGTTATGTAACCTTATCTAACATCTTTCCGTTTGGTAAATGTTTACATAGTTTACCTGCATTCTGTCTCTGGAGCTCTTCTATCTCACTCTCACTGGAGCTCAGTCTGGTTTCCAACACTGGAAGAATGTTTCATATTTTCAATCAGAAAGTAGGTTTAGTCCTTGTTTTCAGTTTCTTTGATTACTCTGTAATCTTAGTTGTGTTCTCGTTTTCACTTGCTGTTATTCTATCCAGCACATCTGTAGTTAAGGACAAAATAATTATGCAATGAGGGTTTGGACAAATTATTTACCTGTATTTTCATTCTCAGTAGCTGTCAGTCTGGTTTGTAAGGTCAACAATTTTTCCGCCTGAGCTGAATAAGATTTAGCAAAATTCATTACATTAATTTATGAGAAGACTGTGATCAAATTCCAAATTATATTTCTTAACATTTCTTTGTAATTAAGCAGATATTCACCTGTATTCTCATATTCAGTAGTCATCACTCTGGTCAGTAAGGTCAACAGTTCTGCTGCCTGAGCTGCACATGTTTTAAGATGCATTGCATGAATCTGTCAGAATCATGTTACTGACATTAATTAGTGTGTAAGATAATCATCACCTGTGTTTTCTTGCTTCAGTTTCTCTATATCGCTCTTACTGTTCCTCAGCTCCACCTTTTGTTCGATCACCATGTATCTCAGCTCGTTCAGCTCAGTCCAGATGTCAGGGCTGATGGTTTTCTGCTTGTTTCCATGTGCATATAACTTGTCTTTATCATTCTCTCCACTCTCTTCTTGAGCCCATGTCCAGTTCAGACACAGCAGAAAAACACCAAACATCTGAAATCTCATCTCTTCAGAAAGTGGAATTCAGCCTGACACAGGTTCAGTTCATGTCTTTATATACATGTAAAGTAGGTCAATGAACGACCGGGTGAGAATTAAACAGATGTATTTGACATGGAAAAAAAGATCTTTGAGTAGTGGGAAGTTTCTCCAAACTTTATAACTGTTGATAACTGGATTTTCAGCTGCTGACGTGTAGAAAGTAGCAGTGTGCATTTCAGACCCATACTAATTTTGGTGGTGTAGTGATGGATAACATCACAAAGCAGACTTTTGTTTTTTCATCCCATAAAGTAAAAAAAAAATCACACAGATTAATACTGTTTGGTAACTATGTGATTTATTAATATTTTCTTTGTGTTATTATGTGGTTGGTTCCTCTGTGGTCCAGCAAAAGTTGAGGTGAACTCAGTTTATGTGTTGTGTAATGTGGGAAATAGACAGAGGCGGATAGTATTCAAGTACAGTATATTTGCTCCTTCACATGTTCTTGAATAGTTTCTATTTTTTAATGCACTGCTGAGAATAGTTGATTTGCAGAATGCTTTAAACTCTTACTCAGTTACATTTGTGATGAAAAAAATTACTTTTACTCAGTTGCATTTTGTTATACCTCGATGAGAGGGAGAAAAAAAGACTGAAAAATACAAAAGAATCAATTACATTTAAAAACTGAAGTAAATAATCAAAGAAACTAATCAAACTAAGCAGCAAATGAGCTAATGAGCCTTAGCTAGAAACCTGAACTCATGGCATCTACATGGTATGTTTTTATGAAGCAATGTTTAATGCATTTTTTCCTGTCAAATAAGCACTTAAAACTGTGCATCTGCCCAAACAGCTGTGACTCCTCATCCCTTGTTTACAGTTGCCTTTGGAGTTGGATATTACACGTCATTCAGCTCAAGGGTATAGATTTTGTCTGAACTTTGTGGAGGACAAAATAATTAAGAAACCAAGTAAAAATGCACAAAATAATCAAGAAGGTGACAAAAACAAGAAAAATAATCAAGAAACAAAGAAAATAAACAAAAATAACCAAGGAAATGCACAACAAAGAACCAAATAACCAGAAAAAATAATGAAAAATGAACAAAATTGACTAGAAAATGAGCGGAATGAGCCGGCAGCTCCGGTCTCTGGAGTTGTTTACAGTTATGGACGTGTGCAGTGTCCACGGACACACTACCAAGTCAT
>JAQQAE010021935.1:0-10355 GCA_029823295.1 Pseudamia nigra | reverse complement strand
ATCTACTTTGCGGATTTCGCCTATTGTGGGTTATTTTTAGAACGTAACCCCCGCGATAAACGAGGGACCACTGTAATGCATACCTAATAATGTGGCCAGTGAACGGGTAGATGCCGTTTTCCTTTGTCATGTGCAGTAAATACAACCTGGAACACCTGCTTCAGATGTGATTGACCTCATACACATAAGTTGCAGTTTCACTATGTTAGGAATAAAACTACAGTGGTATTTCGGCTAACGAATTTAATCCGTCACGTTCATTGGCTGAAACAATCGTTCACTGGTGCCGGTTTTTCCATAGGAATACATGTAAAACCAATTAATCTGTTCTGGATGCGAAAACTCCCATATAAAGTATGTATTACACACCCATACGTGCACATTAATTCATTATTGTTATTTGAAAAGGAAGTTATGTTAATAATCTGAAACGGAACGCATGAAATTACTTCTAAAAATGATTTAAGAATGTATTCTTACCTTGGTTTATGACTTGGCAGTGATGAGTGTCCTCCTGCAGCGTGTGTCAGTGGACACTGGGTCTGCTGTATGTTTTTCCATGCAACATCCTGCACGTGTCCATAGCTGTGAACACAGACACCGGAGCTGCCGGCTGTAAGTGCAGCTCCAGTGTGTTTAAAGCTACTGTTGTTAGCCCACTCCGGATGATGTTAGCTTACAACAGCAGAGGCTCCCGGTCCAAGCGGCGCCTCCACCATTGTAAGCTAACAACACTGTGGAGCTTAGCTTACAACGGCAGAAGCTTCAGCCATTGTAATCTAACAACATTCCATAGCTGGCTAACACCACAATGCTGGATGCGGAGCCTCTGCCATTGTACGCTAACAACACTATGGAGCCAGCTAACACAATAGGAGCTAATAACACCGGAGTGTTGTGAGCCTGACACCCAGGCCACAGCACTGTTAAGGAGCGGACAGCTCTGTAGCAGAGACATCGAGCTACTCGTGTTTACCATTCAGTGTCACAAGTACGAGGCGGACGACACTGCCGAGTCAGGTGAGGGTGAGGTTTATTTACAATGTGCACCAAGAGATTCAGGCCGAAAGAGGACAGGGTGACGTGAAGAGGCATCAAGGAGACGATGAACGCGACCAATAGCGGAGATGTGGAACAGAGGAGCAGGAACGAGGCAGGGACGACAGATGCAGGAGACCAGGAACCAAGGAGGAGCACGCGGGACGGGAGGAGAACCAGGAAGGCAGGCGGCTGGACGAGGCGGAGGTCTGGGAGCACGGGAGAAACAGGTAAGCTATCATGTAAACACGAAGCGTCAGAGATAGGACCAATGTGGGCTCAATGCCACGAAGTTTTCATAGACGGATTCGCCATTGCTGACTGGAAGAAGCTGGTATAAATACTGTGATGTAGATGAGTAGGTTGGAGACAGGTGTGAGCCTCCCCTTCATCCAACACACCTGGAAAACATAACGACACAGGAACAGACAGACACAGGAGGGACCACCAGAGGGAGCCAAGGGGACGGATCATGACAGATAGACTGTCTTTTCTCTTTGCTTAAGTGCTTCTTGCCATAAAATGGATTTGTACAGCACTCATAGGGCTGCTGAGTTTGTGCCCACCCTTCCTCTACACAAGACAACTGTGCAGTATATGTAAGGTTCTTTCATTACAAATGTAACTGTGTAATTGTTACGATTTCGGTTTGCGGTTAGCTTACTAATGCTATGATTCCATTCCCGGACACCTAGGCCCGGTTGGTCAGCTAAGCTACTCTGAATAACCGCCATAACTAAACCCTCATCGAACCCTGTGTGTATGTTTGGACTTGAGTTTTGTTTTAGCCTGAGGTGCCTGGCCCTATCCTGAACTGGAGGAGGCAGGTGTAGGTTTGCAACACTCACCGATCACGCGTCTGGGTCTGGAATGCAATGAGCCCCGGTCTGCCGGCGTCCTTCTGACCATCCCGTCCCAAACACCTTAGCGCTAGGGGTCACTAGGTGCGGTGTAGTTCAGCGTTTTAAAAGGTGATTATTTACAAAGTGTCAGTATGCTAGTTTTGTAGGTAAATGGCTCGGCTCTTTCAGCTCTACTTCCACTCTATCGAGCGGCTGGCGTCAAAACCTTCCTCGTGGGTCTTCAATTCTGAATCAGTGTCATGAGCTGTGGTCTCAAACCATTCTCCTGTCTGTTTGTCTCATTGTCCTTTTCCTTAGTGCTTGTCTTCCCACGTCCACACACCTGCCTTTATTAATTTTGTCCACCGCAGCTGTCGGCAACGTGCTGATTTTGCAGAGTTTACAAACCACTCCCACCTCCTCCAGATGTGTAATATGAATCCATAACTTTCCCTTGAGCTAAAAACTATGCCTACAGAAATGAGGATCGTAACAGTAATAGTAAAAAGTATTCTGAAAAACAACTACTCTGAGAGGTACCAGTTTTTGGAAAAACCACTCAAGTAAATGTAGAGGACTTTGTAGAGGACTTCTAAAAATTTAAAATATGTTCTTGGTTGTTTAACACATTTTTATTTACTACATAATTGTATGTACATATATATATACTGTATATATATAAAAACACACTGAAGGAGGTGTGTCCAAACTTTTGACGGGCACTGTGACAAACAGTGAGCCACAGTCTCACATCCCAGCAGGCGCATGATCTGTGACTAGAATTAGAAGGTACAATGATGAATCCAAAGGAACAGCAGGCAGAAAATTCCAAATTTATGGCTACATTTTTCATGGAGCTCCTCATATAAATCAGCTCTTAAAATTCCCTAATTCGAAGGCACCTCCAATTTCCTGTAGTTGCTAGGCAACCGCAGAGCGCCACAGCGATGCTCCGAGTTAAAGGCTGATAGCCCGGTGGTGTAAAGTGAATTGTGGGTTGAATCACTGTCTTTTATAGCTCTGAGGTTCTATTACATGACCAGCTGACAGTGACAATGATACACTATCAGTGGAGAGTAATTATACAGCCTGCTGATCCCTCTGCTGTACCCCTGAGCAAACGATGTCGACTGAATAGCTGTAGCAGAGCTGGTACAATCTGACCACCAGACAGGCTGCTAACTGTTATCATCATTTCCACTAATTTGAGCCATTCAACACTGTCTGTATGAAATCCTGCTTTTGACAAAAGAGCAGAATACAGTATTGATCAGTGAGGAAACAGCCACGTATTGATCCTTTCTGAGAATTCACCATTTCTTCTCCTCATTTCTCCAGCTGTCTGTTGTGTATGGAATTAATACTCAGGGGAGGACGGAGGGCTGAGTCTCCTCTTAATAAAAGCATTTAAATTCATGATTGATGCTTTGGGGGTTCTTTGTGTTCATGTTTATTATAACCCCAGTTCCCAAAAAAGTTAGGATGTAAATAAAATGTAAATAAAACAATGTCATGATTTGTAACGGTTTTGCATGAACCCATATTTTAGTAACAATCAGACATAAACAACACATCAGATGTTGTAACTGAAACATTAGAAATATTAGCTCATTTTGAATTTGATGGCAGCAAACACAGACTGTATATATAACTGCACAAAGTGACATTGACGTCACCCATTAGTTTCTGAAGGGCCGTTTTAAGGCCAATCGGGTTGTCACTTCCTGGACGGCATCTTGAAGCCAAAAACAGGATATAACCATATTTGGACGAACGGCAGCGTTCATGCCAGAGGACTAATGGGAAGCTAATATTAGTCGCTAGCTTACTGATGCAATAAAGCTTCACCACGCAGTGTCAAACAAAGTCATATTACGGTGTTGTTAGTGTAAACACTGACCCACAGCTGCAGTCGAGTGTATGTCATATACACTGCCGGGCCAAAAAAAAGTCACACACACTAATATTTTGTTGTTCTGCCTTTAGCTTCGATCACAACAGACATTTGCTGTGGCATTTATTCAATAAGCTTCTCTAACGTCTCAACATTTATTTACATTCTGAGTTAATTCCATTTTTTTCCAAGATCTTGAATTGATGATGGGAGAGTCGGACCACTGTGCAAAGCCTTCTCCAGCACATCCCAGAGATTCTTAGTGGGGTTAAGGTCTGAACTCTGTGGAGGCCAATCCATGTGTGAAAACGATGTCCCATGCTCCTTGAACAACTCCTTAACAATTTCAGCTTGATGAATGGCACAGTAGGCACTAGGCATGATGGGTGCATCACTTCATCTGCATGTCTTCTTACCCTGATGAACCCATCACTCTGGAACAGGGTCAATCTGGACTCATCAGACCACAAGACCTTCTTCCATTGCTCCAGAGTCCAATCTTTATGCTCCATAGCAAACTGAAACCTTTTTTCTGATTAGCCTGATAAGTGGTTTTCTCAAGGCTACACAGCTATTTAGTCCCAACCCCTTGAGCCGCCTTTGCATTGTGTGCGTGGAAATGCTTTTACTTCCACTATTAAACATAGTCCTGAGTTCTACTGTTGTTTTTTTTACAATATAATTTCACCACACTTTTAATTGATTACTGGTAATGATCATTCAAGATTTTTTTCCAACCACATTTTTTCTTTGAAGATGATGATTCGCCACTATCCTTATATTACTTGTTGCCAGCTGAAACATAATCCGCAGAAATTATCCAATGGGAGGCTCGTACCTATTTGCTTAGTCAAATCTATGTGGTGACCTTTTTTTGACCAGGCAGTGTATAACTATGAACATATTGAATAAATAGAAGATGTGAAGGTCTGAACTGGTATGACTTCACTAGAAAGCGGTTACCATAGCGACATGGCAATTAATCCCCAGCATGGCAGTGATTTGTTGGATTATTTGCTGTAATATCTTAATAACGGAGCAAAAAGTTAAAGACGGACCATCACGTTACTTATTAGAGGGTCCAAATAAAATGTTTGAGACCATGATGACACATAAAAAAAATATAGTCACTTGGTATTTTCTATGGGAAAAAAAGCTTCTTGGAGCCGGATGATCGGTTCCCCAGCGGCCAAGTGGTGGAATTACAACTTAAAGTTACTTCTGCATTGGCCTCACTGAACAGCCCCCTGGCAGCAACACATGTCAAAAAAGTTAGAACAGGGGCAACCAGAGCGGTGGAGAACAACAGAGTGGCGACACTTCCATAG
The DNA here is from genome assembly GCA_029823295.1 of Pseudamia nigra. Taxonomy (NCBI): domain Eukaryota; kingdom Metazoa; phylum Chordata; class Actinopteri; order Kurtiformes; family Apogonidae; genus Pseudamia; species Pseudamia nigra. The sequence goes on along the minus strand of JAQQAE010021935.1, from coordinate 5,253 downwards.
ACTCACGCTGTAAAAAAATGGTGGACGAAATTTGGTCCAACTTCCAGGTAATGGAGACGCCAATTGTTCCAAACATTTGCCGAAGCTCCATTCATCTCTATGGCTCCTCAGGAACAATCACCGGTAATTTGACAAAATAACAGCATTTTAAACGATTTTTACATTTTCAAGCATTAGCTATCATAAGTGTACTCTTATATGTCGTCAGTTTTGTATTTTATTTGTGTGAAATGTCAATGTTGATCTTAAAAATTTAATAGTTTAGGGACCTTGCCTAACCGCAAGCTTGGTATTGCTATGAAGGCTAATGTGATAATTTCACAAAGCTAAATAACTCTTTCGGTGCAACGTGTCATTAGTTGTAGTTGTTCAGATTGTTAAGTTTTATGATCTTAGTCAGCTGTTGGCTACTTTTTTCATTGTTGATTGTGAATTGATGAAAATTTTGGAGATGCCAGGTGAGTTTCGGATGTTGTAACACACCTGACCTAGTAACTCCAGCAGTAAAGTTGTAATCAGATAGTCACAGCAGCAGCCGTCTGAGCCACACTCTGAGTACGGAGCGTGAGGCGGAGCCGGGCCCGGAGCCCGCAGGCTGGTGTGCTGGCCTGGGACACGAGCACCTCAGTGCTTCTGTGGAAGTCCAGGGGTGCGGAAGTCCAGCAGGGGCGGCTTAAGATTAGGTCCCCGGGTCCGAGAGGTATGTGAGGTGCCGGAGGTGGGGGAGGGGGGCTGTGACCAAGGAGAGCCCCATCCCCGGATGAGAGAGAAGAAAAGTGATGGAGGATGAATCCTCCAGAAAGAAGGGGCTGCTGCGAGGCCGAAAAAGGCGCTCCTCCCCTGGATAAACGAGCTCCAGCACATGTGTGTGTGAATTAAACACCATTCCTCCAGAGAGGAGAGGGAGACGGGCATGACCCGTGTCTGAAAACGGAGAGCCGAGGGCTGCCCGGAGGGCGCCGTCCTGAGCACCCCCAGTACGGTCCGCTTTGAAAAATGTGAAAATATTTCAAAGTGTCCCTCGGAGGGTAAGGGAAATGGTAAAAAATATACGTGTGTGGTTTATTTTGATATTTACCATGCAATATCACACTCGCTCCCGTAGAGAAACAATGACTGCTTGTGGTTTGTTTGGAACTACTGAGGTCTCCATGAACCACGTGACAGCCCTAGCGGCAACATCAAGGTGTGTCGTCACTCTGTTTTCCTTACCGCTCTGGGGGCAACAAAAAGCTGAGACAGTAATTGGCACAAATCAAAAACTACTGGAGGAGCATTTGAGAACTAATTAACTGGTAACAGGTCAGTAATGTGACTAGGTATAAAAGGAACATTTTAGGGAGACAGAGCCTGTCAGATGTAAAAATAGACAGGCTCAGCAGTCTGTGACAAACTGTGTCTAAAAATTATGGAGCAATTTTTGAAAAATGTTTGTCAACATAAAATTGTGAAGTCTGAAGAGCCCACATCTACAGTGTATAATATCATCAAAAGATTCAGAGAATCAGGACGAAGGTCAAACATCCAAACTGGACGTTGATGATCTTCAGGCCCGCAGATGACACTGCATTAAAAACAGACGATTCTCTACTGGAAATCATTGGACGGGCTCAGGATCACTTCCAGAAATCACTGTCTGTGAACACAGTTCACTGTACAATCCACATTTACAAGTTAAAGCTGAGTCATGTAAAGAAGAAGCCATCTGTGAACAGAATTCAGAAATGTAGCCGTCTTCTCTGGGCAAACACTCTTTTAGTGTGAGAGACTCATTTGGACACAAAACGGTTTTCCATTTTGCCTCACAGTCTGTAACTGTATCATACACATCCTTATTTCATTGTGAGGTGTCACATCCACCCACTTTTCAACTAAACTGCTCTGATTGGCTGACACTAAAGTTCACTACCAGTCTAGACTTTTTGAACGCCCAATTTCCCCACTTTTTAATTCCAATTCAAGCTGTTCAAATTCAATGAATACAGTAGCTTGAAATGGTTAAGTGCTGAACTGCTAGAAGTTAAAAAAGTTAGGGTTACCCACATCTGAAAAATAATGTATGTTTCAGAATTATTCAAAAATGCCCTTTTCAGGGAACAAGACATGTGTTCACAACTTAAAGCTGTTTTGCATCGGTGGACGTTGATCAAATCTTGAAAGTTGGTGCAACTAATTCCTAGAGGTGTCTCAAGTTTGCTTGATCAATTTAAACCCCCTCTGTCTGCGTAAAAGCAGTGTTGGAACATGCTGTGGTACTATACCCAGGTGAACATTTTTTGAATAGTATTGAACTGCAGAAAGCATTGTGTTGCTATAAAAATGATGAGAAAACAAAAACTAAAATGATGGAAGAGATTCAGACCATCATAACACAGAAATTGTGAAGAATGTCATAGGAGAGTAAATTCTGTGAGCACAGGCTATCATAAGGCACATTGAGTAGAACAGGTTAGCTTGACATTCACTGGTTATGATTTGATGCCACAAATCACAAAAAAGTCAAAATGGTGTTGCTGTAGATTCCAGCAAGTTCATATTTTTACTGCTTTTATTTTATATTGTGGAGCTTGTCTTTTTTTTCTAATTTTCTTGATTATTTTTACTTATTGTGTTGCTTATGTTTGCTCATTTTCTTTATTTCCTTGTTTTCTTGATAGTTTTTGTAGATTTTTGTTCACTTTCTTCATTATTTTTGTTCAATTTTTCTCATTTTCTCGACTGTTTTGTTTGTTTTTGATCATTTTTGTGGTTATTTGGTTCATTTTTTTGCATTTTTTGTTAGTTTGTTAATTTTCTTCAGTTTCTTCAATATTTTGTTCATTTGTGCAGTGTCTTGATTACTTTCTAAATTTTTGTTTATTTTCTCGAGTATTCTGTTCATTTTTACTCAGCTGCTTAATAGTTTTGTTCATTTTTATTCATTTTCTTGAATATTTTTTTCCATTTCTACTCATTTAACACAGATGGCCACATTCACTTTGCTTGTGCTCATTTTTATGTAAATCTTCTGTTCATTTCATTACACCAGCTGATAATTTTACATGACAGCACTCATATGCGTTGCAAATCCTTGCAGAAACCACAGGCTTTTTGGGTGTTTGTCTGCATGTCCATTTGCGTAACGTGAATTTCAGGCTAACATTCCTGAGGTCTTTGCTGTAGCTGTGGGCGTCATGTGTATGACTCTCTGAATGTGGACAAAACAAAGACTCCAGTATGAGAGGAGGTGGAGAGATTCCCTGCGTATGACCTCACACTCTGTATGAATGTTCTCTGTTACAGAACAAATAGCTCTTCTCTAACACACGCCTTCTATACGGCGCCCAGAACTCGCTCAAACAGCAACTTAGAGACTTCCTTTTTCTCATGCCATTTAAACATAGGCATAGACTTCCGCGGAGTATTATTTTGTTTATTTTGTTGCTCATTTTCTTAATTTGTAGTCATTTTTCTTGATTATTTTGTATATTTTTGCTCATCTTGCTGCATTTTGGAGGCAATGGGGGCCAAGAGGCTAGTGAAGCGGGCCTGTGACCAGAGGGTCGAGTGTGGAAAGTGAAGGCCACCATCTGTCCCCACCCTCATCATCATCACTACTGTGGGCCGTTGAGTGAGGCCCTTATCCCCCATTTGTTTATTTCATCATTTTGTTGTTTAATTTTACCAATTTTCTTGACTATTTTGTTTGTTTTTCCAATATTTTCTTGTTATTTGTTCCATTTCTACACATTTTCTTGGTAAGTTTATTCATGAGTTTCATTTTATTCATGAGTTTCATTTTCATTTGTTCATTTTTGTGCGTTGTCTCAATTTTCTCCTACTTGAGCCACCACCTTATTGTGGTGGAGGGGTTTGCATGTCCCAGTGATCCTAGGAGGTATGTTGTTGGAGGCTATATGCTGCTGGTAGGATCACCCAAGGCAAACAGGTCTTAGGTGAGGGTCCAGGCAAAGTGCAGCTCAACACCCCCATGAAGAGGAAAATATTTGGGAAGGAGCCTGAGCTGGTGCGTGAGGTGGAGAAGTACCGGCTAGATATAGTTGGGTTTGCCTCAATGCACAATTTGGACTCTGAAACCAGTGTCCTCGAGATGGGTTGGACTCTCTTCTACTCTGGAGTTGCTCATGGAGAGAGGCGACAGGCAAGTGTGGGCATCCTTTTTGCTTCCCAGCTCACTGCCTGTACGTTGGGGTTCACCCCAGTGGACAAGAGGGTAGCCTCCCTCCGCCTCCAGGTGGGGGGACAGGTCCTGACTGTTATTTGTGCTTATGCACCAAACAACACTTCTTCTTGAAGTCCTTAGAGGGGGTGCTAGAGAGTGCTCCTGATAGGGACTCGATTGTTATGCTGGGGGACTTCAATGCTCATATGGGCAATGACAGTGAGACCTGGAGGGGTGTGACTGGGAGGAACGGCCCCCTGATCTGAACCTGAGTGGTGTTTGGTTACTGGATTTCTGTGCTCTCCATGGACATAATGAACACCATGTTCAAACATAAGGGGGTCCATATGTGCACTTGGCACAAGGGTGCCCTAGGCCGCAGTTGGATGATCGATTTTGTGGTCATATCGTCAGACTTGTGGCCATCTGTCTTGGACACTCGGGTGAATTGATGGGCGGAGCTGTCAACCACCACCTGGTGGTGAGTTGGCTCCAATGGTGGATGAGGATGCCGGTCAGACCTGGCAGACCCAAACATATTGTGAGGGTCTGCTGGGAACGTCTGGCAGAGTCTCCTGTCAGGAGGAGCTTCAACTCCAACTTCTGGCAGAGCTTCAACCGTATCCCGGGGGAGGCAGTGGAGGCAGGGGCAGGGTTGCCTGCGTTTATCTGTTTGTCTGTCTGTCTGCCTGTTCATGCTCTAACTCGAGAACAAATGAAGCTAGGGTCACCAAACTTGCTACATGGGTTGACCTTGGTGGTCCCACCAAGAACCAAGAACATCTTTCAGCTTTTCATTTTCAAAATTAAGACAGTGCATTCAATACTAAGATCTTTAATATCCATAATATGACACAATTTTATAAATAGGTATAATTTTGGTAAAGAAAATAGACAGACACTGCATGCATGTAATCATAAACCAAATTCATTGACCCTAATTTGACTTGGCTTCTTATGTCTTTTTTGGTCTATTAACTCTATGTTCTCCTAAAATAAATGCATCAATAATCGTTACCAGTGGCGTGCACAGAGGTTTAGAGGGGCAGGTGCTCAACCGAGAAAAAAGGGCACCCCCTTTGTGTCGCCCT
>JAQQAE010021934.1:0-10355 GCA_029823295.1 Pseudamia nigra | reverse complement strand
GCAGATGGCCGCCTACCCTGAGCCACTGGTTCTGCTGGAGGTTTTTCCTCTTCTGTTAAAAGAAGTTTTTCCTCCCCACTGTCACCTTTGGCTTGCTCTTGGTGGTTCTGTTGGGTTTACTCTCTGTATAATCATGAGGTCTCGGCCTCGAGTTGTGAACGGCCTAGAGATAATCGACGGTTATGATTGGCGCTATACAAATAAAGATTGAATTGAATTGAATTGTTCATCATCGGACCAAAAGGTAATAGCCTTAAAAAGTCAAAATCTGCGCAAAAATCTGGTTTTCATGTCATTTTCTTATAGGCATTCACACTGTCATGACCTCCTGTTGGCAAAGGCAAAAAGACTTTCTGTCTCTGGACGTGGCAGGATTGTTGAGCTGCACAAGCAAGGCCTTCTCGCGATGTCCGGTCACTGCTGAGGTTGGATGCAGTACAGCCATTTTGTATTTCTTAAAATATCCTGAGGCTTATGGGACAAAATAGTCAAGTAGTAGACCCAAACAAATTTTACATGCGCTGAGCCGGAGGATCTGATATGAAGACACAGGTCGATCCTTGACCCAAGTTGTGGTCCTTACTGATGCTGACTGCAGCATCTATGAGAAAAGGGTGTAAAGAACAAAAAATGCCTTCAAAGGCCACGTCTCCTCCCCTGTCACAAACTCTCCTTGTTTGGACTTTACAAGGGAGCACCAAACATGGGACAGTGAAAGGTGGAAGAAAGTTTTATGATCTGATGACAAAAAAATGAAACCTGGACAGTCCAGGATGGCTTCCAACGTTACTGACAAGGAGATCCTGCTGAAGATGTTTGCTATGTAGTACAGTGGAGGAGGCTCCATCATGATGTGGGGGGCTTTTTCCTTCAGTTGAACAATGGAGCTTCTGGTTGTGCGGGGGCGTCAAACAACGTCTGCCCATGTGGAGATGTTTGGGGATTGATGGCCAGGGAAGTTTACAAAAACACACGTCAGTTTCGGACCATGGATGCCTGTCTTCAACTACATGAAGCAACGTTTCCACCAGTGTCCTGGAAACACTTCTATCAAACATGGCTGAACGAATTTTTGAAGTGATTAAGAAGAACAGTGGGGCTCCTCACTACTAAGTCCATTTTTGAAACTTTTACTTCTGTTCTTGGGTATTTTGGGCTGTGGTCTTAAACTTTTGATCAGCTGATGAACAGCTTGTTTGACTTTAAATTGTTTTCAATAAATTGCCTACTCTGCATTGTTTGTCTCTTGCTTTTGTTTCTTCTTTTTGCATTTTGAAGCCATACTTACAACCTGGTTATGGTCCACCAGCACGAAATGCAAATATTTGTAATTTTTTTCCCTCAGTCTTAAGATTGTGATCAAGAGTGTATTAGCCTTTTCAAAGATGCAATTTACTTAATTTTTGATACAGGTGTCTCTTCTTTCCCTGGCTGGAAGATACTGTCTGAAACAGGATATAGTTTAGACTTTGGAACTTGAATCTTAAAGTAATTCACTCCAAGCTGATTGTTGCTCAGGGAGAATATATTTTTTCCAAACAGGCCATCCTTTGCCTGAGTAGCAAAACAATCATTTACGAGTTTCATCCTCCTAAATCATTTGCAGATGCAACATAATTGTAATTCATGACAATCCAGGAGAAAAATGTTTCTTGCGAGACTGTCATTTCCCTCGCAGAATCACATTTCCTTTGGAGTCTGAACAGCCAGCATTCATTTCCCTCTGGCTCTCGGCAGGTACAGGCCAGATTAGGTCAAGATGTCACACTGGTTCTAACTTACACAAAGGTTCAACATTTACGCCTCAGCAAAATGTCACATGTCACACGTCTTGTTGACTGGCTTGTCAACCAGTAACCATGCCAGCAGTAATTATGTCTGAGATGCAAAGCGTCATCATATTAAATTATCTCCTAGATTGAATTAATTTTTTATAATGAAGACCTGAAACTGAGGTTGATTATTTATAATGTGGACTTGTGAATCTGATTAAGGTTTGGAACCAGATATTAGAAAGTGACTGTGACTAAAACATTTCACATGTTATGAGAAAGTTGCATCATATCACATCATATTAACAACGGAGCCCTGTGGTATTTGTTTCACCTCCAGCCTGACTTGTGTTGGTGGAGCATGTGTTACGCATGCTGTGCCAAGTAGAATCAGAGGATGCCAAGATAATTATCATTTTTGTAATATATATAGTATATATACTGTATTTACCTCTGCCACAGAGGTGATGTTTTTTGTCTCCATTTGTTTACTTGTCTGTTAGTTGTGTTACTCAAAAAGTTATCAATGGGTTTTGATGAAATTTTCAAGATGGCTCAGAAATGATACAAGGAACAATTGATTAAATTCTGCAAACACATTCTGGGTCCAGTAGTTTTTTGAAGTATTCTTCCCCATTCTGCGAGATAGGACCATAGATGAACTCATCATATTATAGGTGAACTAATAGTAATATTAATGTGATTCCAAATGCCGTGGATAGGTTTTCATGGCCATGGAATCTAATAATGAAGATAAAACCTATTTGGGACTATTGATTTATGATGTAAATAACAATATGAGGAAACAGCTGCTTGGAGGAGGTCTGCGTTCTATTGTGGTTTCTAACGCTGGTGATTTATCATGATGCACATTTTTTGCCAATAATGGTTAGACCTCAGCTTTTATTCACTGGCCTTCATGACATTAACTGAAAATAAATAAAATTTATGCAATTTTAAGAAATCACAAAATTGTAGAAATTTTTTTTGACTCTTTGTGTCTTTTTACATGTTACATTATTGTATTTGTCTTTTTACAATATTGAAGATGCAATAAGGTGCCAAAACTGATATTTTTTAATTTTTTCTTTTTACATCTTTCATTTATTAATTTTTATTTCTGTGTCTTTCTGTCTTTTTGCGTCTTATGTTTTATTTTGTCTGTTTGCATTCTTCATGATTTTTTTTATTGATTTTGTGTCTTTTTCATCTTTTTCTGTCTTTATCACCTTTTTCATCTTTTGTGTCATTTTGCTGTTGCATCATTAACTCATGAATTAAACTTTAAACCTTTACAGCCTTCAAAAAGCATGTTCATAATTCAACAGCCAGGCTGCTTACACACTCACTCCAGACCACATCACACCCATCCTTCAGCAGCTACACTCACTTACAGTACAGTACAACCTCCATTTACATATTCTTCCCATAACCTACAAAGTCCTCAATAATCTCACTCCTCTTTACCTTACTGACCTCCAACGCCACTCACCAAACTCAGATCATCAGATGCCAACCTCCTGACCTCCATCACCCCGACCAAACGCTGCTCTCCCACAGAGCTGCTGTCCCAACCTTCAGGCATTTCCTTCCTCCAAACATCTGCAACTCAGACTCACTGAATTCATTTAAAACTCAACTCCAAACGCACCTGCTCAAGAAGGCCCTACCACATCTCACTCATTTCCTCTTGTTTTGTGTTCTATTCTGTACTTTTGTGAAGTGTCTTTGAGTACTTAGAAATGCATTATACAGGGTTATGTATAATCGTTTTTAATCATTATCATTATTATTGTTAAAATCAAACATATACATCTTGTATCTTCATCTTTCACAGAAATTCAGCATTTAAACTTGAATTAAACAAAGATTTGATATCTATTGTGATCAGTACTGACATTTTTATCTGGAGAACATTTTCATGTATTGCCAAATGTATGTGTCTGTAACTTTTGGAAAGAACTGAAGCCTTTTAATAGACTGCATTGCTGGAGACTCATGCTGAATGAGTAAATCCTTCTCTGAACAGTCCCCCGCTGAGCATACTTTATGATGAATCATGTGAACAAGCCTAAACAAATTAAAATCCCCTCAGGAGAAAACCATGTTCACATTGATTCTAAATCATTTGCTCTTCAGTCCCTCTCTTGTGTTCTTAATCTTTTGTCTCTTTGCTCCTCCAGAAAAAGAAGGAGAGCTTTACCACGGACATCTCAGTGGCAGACAGTCGGCTGGTGTCCGTCCCTCCGCCGTCCTCCCAGCTGGACACCAGGGACAAGCTGTGGTGCGTGCACTCTGCCCTGCTCCAGTGCCGCAGCTTACTGGAGAAAGCTGTGGCCAAAGAGGAAGAGGAGCTGGGCAGCGAGGTGAAGGGTGAGTACGAGAGCCAGAGGAAGACGGTGAAGGACAGACTGTCGATGCTGTTAGTCAACACTGGAGAACTCCTGAAAGCTGCAGACGGCACAGCGGTCCTCACTCCCAGCATAGAGGGACTGGAGGTAGGCACTGAGGATTTCAGATGTCTCATGATTTAGGCCACTGATTCTCAACTGGGGGTTGGGACCCAAAAGTGGGTCATGGACATGTTCTGGTTGGGTCGCAAAATGTGTGTTGCTTTTATGTGCATTGTTGCCATCACAATAGACATTTGACTGAAAGATGGCAGGTTACATTGTAGTTTGTATCATATTATTTTGTTCAATTTTTTTTTATTTTTAGATTTTTGTTCATTTCTTGGATTGTGTTGTTCATTTTGTGGATATTTTGTCCTGTTTGTTTGGTATGTTTTTCTTGTGCATTTTTAAGTGTTTCTTAATATTTTTGATAATGTTATATTCTTAATTTCAATGCAAAATGTGTGTATGTTGGCCAACATGTTTCATAAACACTGAATTGCTGTGTAAAATCGAAACAAAAACAGGACGTGATGATTTGCAAAACATTAAAATCCCATATTTCATTCAATATTACAATATTACAATAAAATTATTGTATTATTATCAATATTACAATAAAAAGTGAGAAGATTAAATGACAATTACATACAAATTTTGAATTGGAAGTGTAGTCAGGGTCATGTTTACCACTCATTTGAGGACTGAGGAGACCAATTGCTGCAGTGTAATGTTTTCCCATTCTGATAGGACTTTAGCTGCTCAAGTTCAGGATTTGTCATGTTTTACTTTTCAAACATCCTCAGTATGTGACAAGTCTGGACTGCAGAGTCCTGCTGCTGGAATACATGTATAATGTGGTTTGGCATTTTCTTGCTGAAATAAACAAGACCTTCCCTGAAAATGACAACACATCCAAAACCTAGATGTTTTTTCAGCAGAAACGTTGCCTACAAATTACCCATGCTATATGCACTAATGCACCCCCATACCATCACAGATGCTGGAGTATGAACCGAGAACTGATCACGAGCCAGATGGTTGATCTCTGCAGCCTGGGGCACACAACCTTCATGATTTCCAATAAGATTTTCACTTGTTAGACCACAAGGCAGTTTCTCACTTCATCTTTGAAACAGCATTGAAAATGAACTCAGGCCCAGACAAGGCAGCAGCATTTTGGTGTTTGGTTTTTAGAGGGTTTCCTCTTTGCATGGAAGAGTTTTAATTGTATTTGTGGAAGCAGTGATGAACTGTGCTGCTCCTGAGCCCACGCAGTGATGTCCACTACACAATCATGTCTGTTTTAATGCAGTGTTGTCTAAGGGCCTTGAGATCACACTTATTCTGGTTTTCAGCCATGTCTCCTGTGTACAGACATTTCTTCAGTCTCTGAATCTCAGTATAAAAGAAAACAATCACTATGTACTGTACGATATGAAATCCACAAATTCTTTGTCATTTTTTGCTATGAAATGTTTTCCACAGTGTTGAGTCCCTCACCAAATTTACTTCAGAACGGCAAGGCCTCCCTGGGATGCTCTTTTTATACCAAGTTACGGTACTAACTTCTTGCCTATTAACCTAATTAACTGTGAAATGTTCCACAAAGTCAGTCATTTAAACATTTTTCCTGTCTTTTCTTGATTGACTCAAGTTTTTTGAGACATGGTTGTGCCATTGAAGTCAAAGTGGGCATATAATGTTTCAAAAACCATAAAATTTCTTAGTTTGAAAATGTGATATATTGTCTTTGTGCTACTTTCAATTAAATACAGGGTTGTAGTTTGTCAATCATCACATTACTGTTCTATGCAGACTTTACACAGTGATTCAACTTTTTTGGAAATGGGGTGGTGTAACCGGATGCTCAGTGTATCTGGTTTGAATTTAATTAAAGGTCATTTGAAGGTACTGTAACTCAAAAGGCAAAACCAGAACCACTGATCAACGTGATGATGCTTTATAGAAAATGAGCCTGTGTTCTCTCCTGCAGTTGGACGGTCCGACTGCTCTGTTTGAATTGAAGCTGTGGGTGTACCGTATCTTCAAAGAGGTGGACTACTGGACCAAGACGGCCATCACCACGATACAGGCCCTGCCCTCGGTGATCGGCAAGGAGCGAGCGAGGACAACACATGCCAGGAGCACAAGAAGCACTAGAAGATGAGAGGAAGAAGTGAGGACTCTGTGAGGCTGGAGAGGAATGATGAAAGAGGAAAGATGTTAGGGGGAGAGAGGTAAGAGGGTAAAAGGCACAAGGGATGAAAGTGGCGCAAGGTGGTGAGGCAGTAGGAAGAAAGAGAGAAAAACTGATCGATTTGATGAACAAAAGAAGGACATGAGTGGCAATAGATGGCTGAGAGACAGATCCTGACTGGCACAGAGACAGGAGTGAGTTGGATTACAGTCAGGGTTTAAAACCTTTTACATAAACAGAGAGGCACAAAGAAAGCATAAGACAAACCAATTTATGTCATAACAACATTAATTGGAACAACTTTTTACTTATTTAACTTTTGGAACAACTATTTATTTCCAAGAGTGGATTTAGATGGATTCTTTGTTTCTTTGTTTGCTTGTTTCTTCCTTCCTTCCTTCCTTCCTTCCTTCCTTCCTTTCTTTATTTATTTAATACAGAGGCGAGGTGTTGCTACTTAGAACTTAAAAATAATGTTTTCCTGCTGAGTCTGTCAGATACTCTACTCTGCCCTGATCTGCTCCAGGGGCACGCTGTGATGGAGAAAAAAAAAAACATTTGAATTCATACCATCGCCAGACTGCAGATTTGATATGCAGAGTGGGGCTATAAATCATTACAGATTATCTGGGTGTTGAGTGGAACCCAGTATCTATATAACAGCACCCTCTAGTGTTGAAATAAAGACCTGATCTTGTTATTTTTAAATGTTCCTCAGTGACTGTATGCATGCACAAATGATTAAAATTCCCCCCTAATATGCTGTTTACATGGTTAAAAACAATTCATATTCCTGTAATATTGTTGTTTACATTCAGACCCTGATTAAAAATAGGATTTTTTGGTGGCAGATGTATGACTGTGTGAACTCTGCCTCGCTCAGTTGTTCCTTCACGCAGTGTCTTGAAAAAGCAAGCGTTTTGGTGTTTATGCATATGCAAAAAATGTTGGAGTTCTCCTTGATAATATTTAAAAGTACACGTGTTTCTGCTTTTGACTACAAATATGGACTTTTCTTTGAAGTGTCCGTCTCCACCACAGAGGATCTTCGTCTCTATTCCTGCTGAAATTAACCTTCAAAGACACATTTCATGAATGTGCTGTGTACATGTTCAAAGAATCCATAAAAAGCCAGACTATTAAGCACATGTCTTAGTTGGAAAATCCTTCATTTGGAAAAAGGCTTAATTCAGAAAATCTAATCAGAATATGCTGTTTGTAGGGCCCCTGTCAAATTCACAACTGTCATATTCACAATAATAGTGGATTATCAGTGTGCATATAACTGATACTATTTATATGAATTATTACAGTTTTAGAACACCCTAATTTTTCCAGTTTTTGGTTGAAATTCAAGCCGTTCAAGTTCAATGAATAGCTTGAAATGTTACGTACGTAAGTGCTGAACTGCCAGAGGCTTAAAAATTGTTGTTACCACAAACTGGAAAATAACATACATTTCAGAATTATACAAAAAGGCCTTTTTCAGGGAACAAGACATGGGTTAACAACCTAAAGCTGTTCTGCACCAATGGAGGTTGATCAAGCCTTGAAAGTTGGTGTCACCAGTTCCTACCGGTGTCCCAAGTTTGCTTGAATAATTATAGCGCCCTCTGTCTGTGTAGAAGCAGTGTTGGAACACACTTTGGTACCATACCTTCATGAGCATTATTTAGGACTGTACTGTAGAAAGCATTGTGTTGCTATGAAAAAGGGGAAAAAAAACAATGAAAGACAGACAGACCATCATAACACTTAAAATGTAGGTCTTTTCTACAGAAGTTGCAAAGAAAGTCAAGGTGTCAGTGAGTACAGTTTCCTTCACCATCAAAAGGCACTAAGACACTGGGGGAAACTGGCAGATCCAAAGAGCAAAATGTCGGCTTTTGATCTGCCAAACCTCTTGCTGTCAGTCTCGCTGTATTAATAGTAACACAATACTTTCTGCAGTACAATACTGTTCAAATAATACTCACAAGGGTATGGTACCACAACTGGATCCATGCTTTTTATATTGACTATGCCAGTTATTACCCTAAAATCCAAATGTTGCAGCAGAAATTGAGACTCACAATACATTGCAATATTCTAGAATTAGTTTCCTGTTCTTAGCTGACAGGAGCATCACCATGTGCAAGCTTCTGCTGCACTTGTCCATCTTCTTTACGGTTTGACATGTTGTACAACCAAAGATGTTCTCCTCATTTGAGTCAAACCAGTCTGATCATTCTCTTTTGACCTCTGTTATCAACTTGGTATTTTCCTCCAGAAAACTCTGGCTTAGTGGATATTTTCTCCACTCCAGACTATTCTCTGTAAACCCTAGAGATGATTGTGTGTGAAAATCCCAGCAGTATGTAAATCACTAGACTTCCCCATTCTCATGCTCAGTTTAAACTTCAACAGGTTGTCTAGACTGTCTACATGCTTAAATGCACTGAATTGCTGACATGTGATTTGACAATTAAAGATATGTGTTGAGTTGTGTTAACAAGTGCTTATGTAGAGTGGCCAGTGAGAGTACTTTGCTAGTAAAATAATCTACTAATGTATGCAACAGTAATAGTCCAGAATATTGGGCCTATTGATGGATTCTTTGGGAGTGTAGTAGTACATGATTATATGTGGCATGTTTGCCTTGTCTTAAGCTGTATGTAAGGTTGGGTAGATACACTGAGAGTAAAACAAGGTGGGAATGACACATAAATTCATTTGGTCATTTGATTCCATTTATTCTAATTAATTTTCAGACCCCTTAAAGGCACAGTATAGAGTCCCCACTGAAAATCAGGCAGTCAAAAGCCGAGTGTGAGCCATGGTTAAATGGCATGACGTGCTGCCCAGTGCTGGGGAGCTGAATGAAAATGGAAGAAGAACAAACTGGAGGTGTCTTTTCAAATATTAAGAGACTGTTTGCGTCAGTATCAGAGTACTGTGAAAGCTGCTAAAAAAAGAGTATTTTTATGATATTATTGTGTCAAACATTTACAAGCCTTGTGTGTTATTTAAGACTATTGACCTTGTTGTGAATTCTCCACAACTGTATGGAGGCCTCCTCGAAAGTGTGTGAGAAGTTTCTCCATTTCTTTGTAAACAAAGTCGCTGATACTAGGGCTCTTATTGCATCCCCTGCTTATGCCCCTTCAGTTTTTGTCTCCTGACATGTTTGAAACCAGTGCCTCTTTTCTACAGGAGATTATTGGTCATTTGAAACCCTCAGGCCCCCCTGGGGATACTGTCCCACCTCAATTTTTTGAAAGATGTCTTCCGCACATTGGTACCTTATATCCTTTATCCTAATACCAGTCTATCTTGAGGGGTTGTTCAAAAGAATTTAAACATGCACATGTACAACCACTGATCAAAAATCCTGGTCTGGATCAACATATGATGTCTAATTTTAGACCCATTTCCAAACTGCCCTTTGTTTCCAAATTTTTTGAAAAAACAGTCTACTCTCAACTGAATCCCTTCTTAAAAGAGCATGGAGTCCTTGAGGTTTTTCAGTCTGCATAGCACCGAGTCAGCACTGTTGAGAGTTTTTAACGATATTTTGTCGTCTAGTGACTCTTGTGATTTTGTAATGCTTGTGCTTTTTGATTTATCAGCTGCCTTTGATACTGTGGACCACAGCATTTTAATCTCTTGTTTAGAGCACCAAGTGGGCATCAGGGGCACTGTGTTGGCGTGGTTTAAGTCGTACCTGGCAGATAGAACTTTCTGTGTCAGAGTTGATGACTTTGAATCCTCCTCTGCTCCTTTATCATGTGGGGTCCCTCAGGGATCAATTCTTGGCCCCTACCTGCTCCCACTTGGCTCCATTCTTAGGAAGCACAAAATAGCATTTTATTGTTATGCTGACAATAGTCAGATCTACACTCAACAAAAATATAAACGCAACACTTTTGTTTTGGATCCCATTTTTCATGAGATGGACTCAAAGATCTAAAATTCATTCCAGATAAACAATATTACCATTTCTTTCAAATG
>JAQQAE010021933.1:0-10355 GCA_029823295.1 Pseudamia nigra | reverse complement strand
GCATCACTGTATAAGCCGCAGGGTCGGCAATGTGTGAAAAAAGCCGCGGCTTATAGTGTGAATTTTACGGTATTTTGCTCATCATGCGTCAATTTTTGATACTAAAAAAAATTTCCGGGATTTTCACACTTGGCTCATTTTGTTCTGTGTTATTCTTTTATTTGAATGATTATTGTTGATTATTTTATTCAGATTTGTCCATTTTTATTGATTATTGTGTGAATTTTGCTTCATTATGTTCAGTTTTTTTCATGTTAGAATATTTTACTGTTACATATTTTTCCACTATTTTGTTCATTTTTTTAACCCTAATTTGTTTCTTTTTGTTTATGATCTTATCAATTTTCAATCTTTTTTTGATTATTTTGGCCATCCGTCCACCCATGGTCTTCCTCTTATCCCGATGGGGGCGTCAGGGGCAACAGCATCCCCAGGCACCTCCTGCAGCTCCTGTGGGGGGACCCCCAGGCGCTCCCAGGCCAGCTGAGACACATGGTCCCAGTGGGAGCTCCTTCTGGCCACCGCCCTGGGCCCCGCCTTCAGCTGCCACTCAAACCACACAGCACCCAACCCTTCCTGCAGGTGGGGGGCCCACAGGAAGTATTTTGGTCATTTTATGGTCATTTCTTGTGGATTTTTGTTCATTTTTTAACCTTCTGCCATATGCATTGCAAGTGAAGGGCACATGGTGAGAGGCCACCAGAGGTCACCGCTCTCTCACCTCACTCTCTCCTCAGCGTCATGAGATTAGATTAGATTCATTTGTTGCTGAAATTGGCTGCGAATCAGACACTTAATCGTCCGTCTTTTCAGCGTCTGAAGCTGTCGACGCTGCACAGACAACGTTTAGCCTCACTGTGCTTCAGCATGTTCTTAAAATGATCTTTATAGGTTGAAAATACGTCGCAGGTTTATCTCTGAGGAGCAGGAATTACTCACATCCGCAGCTTCCATCGCGTTAGGAAACATTATGATTCATAGGGTTTCATTGATCAGGACAGTTTTGGAGGATTATGTCACGTGGCCACAGTGTTTGTTTTCCAGCCCAGTAACTGCTCCTCATTGGTCGTCTGGTTCATTCGCGTCGTCCTGTTCAACAGCTGTGTGTGGTAACGTACCAACAATCTGACAGAATTCACAACGTGTCACGTTTTAATTGCAATAGAAATTGAATCGCTGTGGGTATTATTCGTCTTTTTGACAAGAACAACAGCTTTCAAAAAAATATGGTTCGTCAATTAACCCTCGTGTGGTGTTTGGGTCAAATTGATTCTATTTGTGAAGAGAAAATGTGTCGTCTGAGAAAAAAAAATGGAACAAAATCATCACCAAAACGAAGAGAATACGTAAAAATCAAAAAAATGAATAACAAATTGAACAAAAATAACAAAGAAAATGAACAAATGCGAAAGAAAAAAATGCACAAATGTGAAAGAAAAATGAACAAATGTGAACGAAAAATAAACAAATGTGAACCAAAAATGAACAAATGTAAAAGAAAAAATAACAAATGTGAAGAAAAATTAACAGTCGTCCTGCAAAACCAACAAAATAAGCAAAAAGAAAAAAAAAGCAAGTAAATAAGAAAAAATGAACAATATGATGAAAAAACTGAGCGAAACAAACTTACAAAAATGAACATATCACTCAAAAAAAAAATCTGAAATGAATCTGTTCTGTGACATAAAGTCACTCACTACTTCAAGTACTTTTATTTATGAGTATTTGTACTTCCTTTTACTCCAGTACTGATCCTAATCCCTGCCGTTTCCACCACACAGCTTCTCTTCACACATATATGACATAGGGTCAATTTGACCCGAGCACCACGCGAGGGTTAAATAAAAGTGTTGCTTTTATGCGATAAACAGTATTGACCGTGAACGCATCACCCGGAAGTGCCCAGTCCGCGTTTTTGTTTTTAAATTTTTCTTTTTTGGTTCATGACAAAATGCCATTGTATTTCTCAATGTCCTGTTAAAGAGTTTGTCAATAAAAAATAAATAAAAAAATTCGTGAACGTCGCTTTTCAACGCATCATCCCGCGACTCGCCGCAATGAAAATAGCCTCCATGTGTTTGGTCACGTGATGACGTTACGTCCTGACGCCGACGTGCGTGACGTCACGCCGCGCAGGCTTCGCCAGTTTCCTCAAGCAAACACTAAAGTGATATTGTGTGATTAAAAACTGTCCGTGTTGCCGGTGAACGGGGCGCTTCTGACCGCGGGAACGGCACCGGGACCGAGCGGCTTCCGTCCTCACGACCCCCGCCACCGGAGCCGAGCCTCTGCTCCCGACACAGGACGGTGCGTTTGTCGCCGCGAACCGTCAGCCAAACACGGCGTTGTGCGGAGTCGCCGTGGCTGCGCGTGAGGCGGGGAATACGAAGCGACGCGGGTCCAATCCCGGACGGTTTCCGAGCCGCTGGAGCCAGAAACGGGACTATTTCAACGCCACTACGTGCTGCTGTGACCGGTCGGCGACACTTCATGGATTATCTGGTGAGTGAACGAACCGGAGCGGAGACGCAGGTCGGATCCTAATCAGTGTGACACCCGGTGTGTGTGTGTGTGTGTGTGTGGCGTGAACCAGGTGTGACGTCACCCGCCGGCGTGTTTACATGTGCAGCTGCAGCCTCCAGATACGCAGATATTTATCCGCACGTAGCGCGTGGGTTCCATTATAATAAACGTGTCGCGACATTTACTCAACCAATCAGCCGCGAGCTGGTTCCGAGGAATTTTATCTTCAGTTTGTCACCAGATACGGAAACTTCGTCCTAAGATAAGATAAAACTTTATTAGTTCCACAGCCGGGAAACAGATCAATCCGCCGGGGTCAGGCTCGTGACGTCAAAACTCGTGAGGCGGGACCGGTTTTCAATAAGAAAACATGTAAAACCAATTAATCCGTTACTCTCATATGTACACGTACATACCCGGAAAAGAATGTTTACTTATTATTATCATCTGAAAAGGAATGAATGAAATTAGTTCTAAAAATTATTTCTAACGGCACGTTACCTTGGAGACAGACGGGTGCAGGCGAAGGAGGAAGCGGAGACTTGACGTACACGTATTAAACGTAAAGAAGTGAACACGAACGTTGCTCGAACCTTGTCGCAAACGACGGCTTCGGTGACCATATCACCAGCCGTTTCCAAAGGAGCAATAGCATCTCCATGTCGTCATGGAGACGACACCGCTGCTGAGAAATCAACGCGATTCCCTCAGCAGGTTTCACAGACTTGCTAGCTTCTCTCTGCTTCAGTATCGTACTCCTTTAGCCAAATCGGTCGCTCGAACACCCCCAGAATGTTCTTCCGTGATTAGTGTTTCATCTGCATCCACATCATCTACATCCTACTTAGGCCCCGTGATGAAAAACCACAAAACAAAGCACTATTTCAGGTGAAAAAAAGACATAAATACGAAACACAAAACAGTGCGACTTTCACGGTCGGTCGGCGAGTAGCGCCCTCTCATCTCAGGAACTATTTTACCCAAGTTTTTGCTCATGAGCCGGTACAAAATTTTGCCCGAAGTCTTCCTCGTAGCCTGAAAAAATTCGTATGCTGATGCGCTTGTAACCCGGGGCAACGCTGTGCATAGAAAAAATAGAAATAAAAGAACTAAAAAATGAGAAATAAATAGTAAAAGCTGTAATAAAATGGGCAACAGTAAACAGTGTGGTGTCATAAAGTGTATGGTGGTTGTCGTCGTCCAGCGTCTGTGTCGTCTGTTGTTCTGTCTGTCCTCTGTCCACGAACCCGGTCCGGTCCAGGCAGATGGCCGCCTGCCCTGAGCCGCTGCCTCGGTCGGAGGGTTTTCTCTTCTCGTCGGTTCTGTTGGGTTTTACTCTGTGTAGTCATCGGGTCTTGGCCTTGAATTGTGAAGCACCTAGAGGTAATCGTGGATTATGATTGGACCGATACAAATAAAATGGAATTGAATTGAAAAAGATGGGACATGTGAGAATGAAAGTTAAAATGACTGTGTTCGTTTGGATGTTACGTGAAAGCAGGTGGGTCGAAAATAAACACAATCCGTTCTCACTCGACAACACGTACGAAAAATAAGCAAAGCTGACGACAAACACAAACAAAATAATAAGTTGGAATTAACACAGGTGAACCTAGTCAAGAAAATGAACAAAATCCCATGGAAGTAACTTGTGAAATGACCCAAATTAAAACTGAAACCGAGACGCGACGTAACGAACAAAATAATCCTGAAAACGAACAAAAAAAAGAAAAAGTATCTAGAAAACGAAGACAAATTCACAAAACCGAACAAAATGCAAAAATGGAAGAATTGAGTGAATGTACAAATACAGTGTTACCCGGGTAATGAACGCTTCTACTAACAAAAATTTTCGGGTAACAAAAAAAAAATTGGCCAAAATTTTGTCCGGGATAACGAAAAAATTCGGGTTACGAATTTCGTATTTTGAAAAGACTCAGTGTACGACTTTCGAAATTCAGGTTTCGAATTTTTTCGTAACACAACACACTTCACTTGCGGGTCGATCTGGGCCGAGTTAAAGGTCAACGTGAACTCTGCGCTGTATATTTACCTTTTTTCACCTAAAATACTGCTTCATTTTGTGTTTTTCATCATGTGACCTAAGAAAAATGGCGTCTCCGTCTCATCGTCCTCCGGTAAAGTGTCTTTTATAAATCAATAAATGTTACGTACGGGTGTGTTTACATACTTTATATGGGAGTTTGTCGTGGGTCCAGAACGGATTCATTGGTTTTACATGTATCCTATGGAAAAACTCGCTCTGGCTAATGAATAATTCGCCCAATGAGAAGTGACGCTGAAATGGATTAAATTCATTAGCTGGGAACCACTGCACAAGGAAAATAATAACAGGTTTGGGTCCCGACGATAAGTAGTTTTTTTTTTTTGTTTTTTTTTGTTAAATAAGCAGTTTTAAACAGTCAAAATAAAGTCACTGCAGTAGTTTCAGATGTTGGACATATTTTTAACAGCCGTGGTCAAAATCATGATTCTTATGTGAGCCTGGGAGATGATGGCTTTTGGTGTTTTCCCCACGTTGTCGGGATGGGATGTGATGGGACATGATGGGATGGGACATGATGTTACGGGGTTGGATGTGATGGGACGGGATGGGACATGATGGTATGTGATGGGACGTGATGTGATGGGACGTGATGGGATGGGATGGGATGTGATGGGACGGGATGTGATGGGATGGGATGTGATGGGACGTGATGTGATGGGACATGATGTGATGGGACATGATGTGATGGGATGTGACGGGGTTGGATGTGATGTGATGGTACATGGTGGGTGCTGCTGCTGCTGCTGCTGCTGGGAACTGTGCAACAATGGAGAGGAAGCCTTAACCTCAGGCTTTTCCCAGGGAATATATAAAGCAAGAGGAAAAAGAGTTTGCAGACATTGTGTTGTCATGTTGGAGGAGGAGGGGGAGGCGGCGACATGGTGGCAACGTGCAGTGCAGAGGAACTTGCCCACCCAGTGTTATCAGTTTGTTTATCGCTCGCCTCCCAAGATGCAGGATTGAAAAAAAAAGAACTTTGAACCCTTTCGTTTCTTCAGTCGAGGAGACAAAGTCCGAAAGTGGCGACGCACGCCGGGGGACGGCTGTGTCGGAGTTAATGCAAACGTACCGAAGCCGAGTTTGCCTGTGACCTTTGACCTTTTTAGAGTAACAAATCCGGTCTGGAATGAGAAGGGGGTCGTTGCAAAACATTGGTAGTTTTGACGAGTTACTCTGTAATCTGGGTCAAATGTTCAACACAGGAAAGATTAACAAAGGAGGCGTCGTGGTCAACGTGAGCTCGGTGTTTATAAAGTTCACATCCTGCACCACGACTCTGTTCCTCAGAAATAACCCTCGTGTGGCGTTTGGGTCAAATGGACCCTTTGTCATATATTTGTAAAGAGAAAATGTGTCGTGTGGGGGGGAAAAGGAACAAAATCCTTAAAAATGAAAACAAGGAACAACATTGACGGAAAAAAGGATGAAAATTATCCTGATACTGAACAAAAATAACCAAGAAAATGAGCAAAATAATCATCATTATCAATAAAACCGCACAAAAAGAAGCAATACTATCCATGAAATGAACAAAGAACAACAGGTTGAATAAAAATAACCAAGAAAATGAACAAATGTGAAGGAAAAATGAACAGTTGTCCTGCAAAACCAACAAAATAAGCAACAAAATGAACCCAAAAACAAGCGAAAAGAAAAAAATAATCACGTAAACGAGCGAAAATGAACAAGATGATGAAGAAACAGCGCAAAACAAGTTTATAATATACAAATGTAAATGAATAAAATAAACCACAAAAAAAGCTGAAATGAATCTGTTCCGTGACATAAAGTTACCCACGACCTCAAGTACTTTTATTTCCGACAGAACATAAACGACCACTTGGAACAGATGAATATCGCAGATGTTGAGCAGCAGAATATGACACGTGACAGAATCCTGTCGGTGAAGAAAAAGAAGCGAAGGCTACACAGTGACGTCAGTGGCTCCAGGTTTGAGCTGCAGCTGGAAAATATTAATATCGGCAACATGGAAGTGTGGATCCATGTGGCGTCAGCTGATGGGGGCCACATGGTGAGACCTTTAAGGTCCATCAAACGAATGGATGACGTCACGACCACTTTGTCCAGTTATATATACAGACTATGATTAATATATACAGACTATGGTTAATATGTACAGTCTATGGTTAATATGTACAGTCTATGGTTAATATGTACAGTCTATGGTTAATATGTACAGACTATGGTGTCTGCTGTGTCTCCTGCTTGAAGGACTCGATGTTTGTGTGTGTGCTGGTTTCATGATGAAAGCACAGCTGTGCGTCCGTGACCTCCTGTGACCTCGGCTGTTGCTGGAGGTCGGACCCTGCCGTGCGACCCTGGAGACCTGGCACCAAACCCGCGGGCTGCGTCTCCGTCTCCGTTACGAGGCAACAGCGTGTTGATAAATAATGTCAGTTCCGTGTCGTCCCGGTGTTTATTAAGGCGAGGGAAGGTCGACGTCTGAAACCTGCAGGAATGTCTTGTGGTACAGATTTGGCGGATTCTGTCCCGTGTCGACACCGGAGCATGTGCAGTGGGCGTCTCTGCAAAGCGTTAAAAACGACCACACAGGGCGGCAGCATCAGCACCGGAGTCGAACCGTCACGACGACGCACCACATGCACAGTGGAAATATGCTGGACTTTGGGCAGTTCATTTTAAATGCCATATTCTGCAGCCGTGTGTGTGTGTGTGTGTGGATGGATAATCATTCACCGGCCTCCGTCAGGAGCAGGTTTAGTTTTAATGGACGTGTCCTGTATGTTTGTCTCACCTGTGAAAACCTGCCTCGTTACTGGACGAACAGAGCCTCAGGTTGTTTGGTGAAATACGTAACAACCCAGAGTTGGACGACGTTTCACTGGCAAACGGCTAATAGTGATAAATGTCAGCTTTTAATAGTTTATGTCGAGAGCAGGCGTCGGTAAATCCAGGCCTCCTGCAGGTTTTCCAACTGGCTCGGCCCTGCCACTGAACCGACCCAGGTGCGGGACGCCGGCCCTCCAGGCCTGGGTTTGCCGCCACCTGGTCTAGAGACTGAAGTCGGGAAAGTCATTTGGTTTTGCGCCTTTCTACCCTCAAAGCGCTTTACACTGCCTTCCATTCACCCCATTCACACACATTCATGCACCAGTGCCACTCACCGGGAGCAACGTGGGGTTCAGCATTTTGCTCAAGGACACTTCAGACTGTGGACACAAGAAGCCGGGGAATCGAACCGCTAACCATCCGGTTCATGGACGACCCGCTCTACCTCATTTAATATTGCAATTTTAGTTCTCGTCAACAACAGCGAACGCTTGCGCTCGGCGGTTCTGCGGGGTTTGCTCCCCGTTCGGGCTTGAGGACTCGGCCTTGACTTGTGAAGCACCTGGAGATCATCTTGGGATTTGATTGTCATTAAGCAAATACATCTGAATTGAATTGAAACATTGATAAAGTGATTTATCATGCAATGAAAAGAAACAAAAAGAAAAATCGCTATGACAACAACTATAATTACTTGAATTCCATCCCCAGTTTTAGCAGAATACCAACCAAGTGTTGTTGTTTTAAACAGGGCTGGACATATTTAAGGACACTTTGCTACTCGGCCATTCAGAAAACATTTGAATGTGGTTTGGGACGTACAGTGTCATCTGTCGCTAGTCGTCTCTCCTGGGATGTTTTTACCTTTGCCACCTATTTAAAGATATTTAAAGTGTGTTTTTACAGTAAGTCGTCAGTCTGCGCTGCTGCTGCTCACCTTCAAGTAGCGGCGAATTACGCTTTTGGGGAAAATTAGTCTCTTTGGCTTGAAACAATCACACGTGCTATGTTTTAGGCTACAGATGAGCTTGTTTATTTGCATATTGAGCAGGACAGTTGGAGCCGGTGATTGGCTCCAATGATGAAGCACCTGCACTTGTATTCCTTTTATATTGTCATCCATTGGTAGTGATGGACCATTACTTTTGATGAGTCATTAGTGGGCTGTTGTCATTTTATTCTTTTTTATTTTGATTGTTTTTTTTTTTTTTTTTTTTTTCCAAAACAGGGCTGGACATATTTAAGGACACTTTGCTACTCGGCCCCTTTTAAAAATCACTTTTCACCCATAAATAAATTTTTATGTAGTACGGCTTTTTCAAATTTCTCTCAGAATCAGCTCATTTTTTTTTTTACTATGTTTACAGTTATAAACCGGTTAAGAAGCACAGAAATGTTTTTTTGAATTTAATTTAAATTAAATTAAATTAAATTTAATTTAATTTAATTTGAATGGACTACGACATGCATTTATGGACACGTGGCGTAAAATGTTGTCCACTTGGAAAATCAACTAACGAACCCAAAGGTCAAATGAGGTTTATTCTCCATTTATTCTCTGCACAAGTGTGTTGTTTATCAAATGTCACTGGCATTTATACTGCAATGTGTACTTTACATTTATACTGCAATGCGTACTTTACATTTATACTGCAATGCGTACTTTACATTTATACTGCAATGTGTACTTTACATTTATACTGCAATGCGTACTTTACATTTATACTCCAATGCGTTTGTATTTACACAATCCGTCCACTAGAGGACAGTGGAGTTCAGACTGTCCTCTAGTGTTTACCATATTTTCCAGATTACACGTCACGGTTTTTTGCACAGTCAGGCTAGAGGAGCGACAAATATGTTAAAATATTTCGAGTATAGAGTGTTTGTCACACTGACAGCCACTAGAGGGCGCTCTAGGCTTGTGTAACTGCATCTGTATTACTGACGATTTAAAATGTAGACATTACCGGTAACGACCGCACCTGCCGTCAGCTTAACAGCGGAGGCGGGGAGGCGGGGAGGCGAGGAGGCGGGGAGGCGAGGAGGCGGGGAGGCGAGCCGCCAGCTCTCGTTTCTGGCGTCAAGCGCACGGTGGCCCGGCCCAGCGCCGACCTGAACAAATGCGACGTGTTCTCCAGAGTGACTTATACACGTTTGTCCCAATGCAAATTAAACTGCAGGTACTGATGACATCATTTCAGTTTTAGGCAAATCATATGTGATTCATAATGGCTTATTTCCAAGAAAATAAACACTGATTCTTCAGTTTATGAACTGTGTAAAAACGTATTTGTCTAATGGTGAGAATCAGGCTCAAATGTTCTCACAATATAAACTTTTATATATGTTGATCTTTATCCTCGTCTGGTGTTCGGGTCAAATTGACCCTTTGTCATATATTTGAAACGAGTACTGGAGTAAAAGGAAGTACAAGTACTCATAAATAAAAGTACTTGAGGAAGTGAGTAACTTTGTCGCAGAACAGATTCATTTTAGTTTTTTTTGGGTGATTTTTTTCATTTTTGTGGTTTATTTTATTCATTTATGGTTCAACCTTGTTTTGCTTCATTTCTTTGTCATATTGTTCATTTTTGCTCGTTTACTTTTTCGTTCATTTTTTTTGGTTCATTTTGTTGGTTTTGCAGGACGACTGTTCGTTTTTCCTTCACATTTGTTCGGTTTTTCCTTCACATTTGTTCATTTTTTCTTCACGTTTCTTCGGTTTTTCCTTCACATTTGTTCGGTTTTTCTTTCACATTTGTTTGGTTTTTCCTTCACATTTGTTCATTTTTTCTTCACGTTTCTTCGGTTTTTCCTTCACATTTGTTCAGTTTTTCCTTCACATTTGTTTGGTTTTTCTTCACATTTGTTCATTTTTCCTTCACATCTGTTCAGTTTTTCTTCACATTTGTTCATTTTTCCTTCACATTTGTTCGGTTTTTCTTTCACA
>JAQQAE010021932.1:0-10355 GCA_029823295.1 Pseudamia nigra | reverse complement strand
AAAGAATAAATATCAGTTAAAAGCTAGACCAAAAAGGTGGGTCTTGAGCCTGCTCTTAAAAATGTGAACATTCTCCACTAATTCAAACTAAATTATTATTATGTTTGTCCAGCTTGAGATAGCAAGTTCAGGTTGTTGGATAGAAACGCATCTGGTCAAGTTACTTCTCATCTGGGTGTGTCTGTACCATGAATACTGCTGAAAAGAATAAGGGTGAAAGTAACTCCTCAAGTCTATACCACTCTGCAACCTGTTGTTTAAGGTCCACATGTGGCTCTTTGGCCCTTCTACAGGGGCTCAGTGGTACAGAAAGTCAAAATGGACAAAAATAAGCACTTATTTAACAAAAAAAAGAAAGCATTGGGATGAAACTGAAAAAAATGAATAATCAAGATATTTAAAATTAATTTTAAAAAAACTATCAATCAACTAAAAATCAGCAAATAAATTGAATAAAAAAAGAATGTAAAAAAACAAAAACAAGTAAATGAACAAACAAAAGCAAAAAATTAACAAGAGAAAACAACAAAATAACATAACTCACACAAATGACTGAAACAATACAGTAAATCAACTGAATGAAAATGAATACAATGTGAGCAAGATAATCAAAAAACCCGACAAAACAGTCAAGTAAATGACCAATAGCAAAGAAAATTTACAAATATCCCAAAGTAATGAATAAAATAATTCACAAAATGAACAAAAATGAGACGCTAGAGGGCACTCAGAGAGTGTATATGCACACTGTTGTTCACTCAAACTGTTACTTTTTGTCATTTTTGTTATTTTTTATCATAGTGCTCACCGGCCTTTAGATAGGCTCTTCACTGTCCATTTTTAAGACTTCCTTCGCCTTCAACCCAGCAAAAGATGTTGATTTTATCTGCTCTAATTGTGCTTTAAAAGTGCTTTACAAATAAAGTTGGAATGGAATGTATTTAAACAACTACAGTTTCTTAGTTGGTCTAAGGCAGCAAATTTACAAATTATTTTACGTTGCAGGGGCATGTAAATTTTTCCACTGCTTTTTTTTTTTTTACATACCTTGTAATTTATGGATCTTTTGTATACGAGCCTCAGCAGCGCGCTTCTCTTCCTCTGATTCACTTGTGTAGTCTTCCTCTTCCTCTGGGCAGCTGAGCACAAAGATAGAAACCATCAGATTCAGACAAATCAAGATCAATAATATTAACTTGTTTGTATCTATACACACACACACACACACACACACACCTCTCCACAGCCTCTCTAATGAGCCTCATCCAGGTGTTGCGTTCATCTTTGGAAGACGTGTGAACCTCGTACATTTCTGGGCCAGCGGCTGATGCGCTGATCAAAAACATCCCTTTCTCTTCATTTGCTACTTCTCGCACAATTAACTTCTGCAACGCAATCACTGGAGGCTTTTGGTCCTGAGGTGCATTCAACGAGGGGAAATAAATAATGCAGCAGCAACCCAAACATAAAATACTTGAATTATCAGAAAAAAATAATGAGATGCAATGTTAGAACAGACACAGCTCATTATTGTGTTTGGATTTATGAGATCAACAGGAATATGTGCATACCACAGTGGCAAATGTATACTTCTGATCTTTTTCTTGGAGGAGGATGAGGGTGTCAATAAGCAGAAGCGCCAGCACATCTGTGCAAAAAAAAAAAAAACAAAACAATAAAACAGACATGATGTGTAATATTTGTGTGCCTAAAACTCAAGAGTAATAACATTTTTGTTTCTTATTTACTTTCATATTTTGGTCATTTTTATTCATTTATTTCATTGTTTCGTTCATCTGTTCATTTTCTAGGCTATTTTGTTCATTTTGTGTATTGTTTTGTTAATTTTTTCCATTAAGTTGTGTATTTTGTTCATTGTTTGGTTCATTTTGTATCTTATTTTGCTGATCTTCATTCATTTTCTTGATTGTTTTGTTCATTTATGTTCATTTTGTAGATTGTTTTGTTAATTGGGGGCAATTGACAAAGCAATACACAAAATGTTCAGTACATTTTGTGTATTGCTTTGTTTTTTCCCCCCATTTTATTTTGTTAATTTCTTATTCTGTTTGGTTAATTCTAGAGGTTGACCGATTATCGGCCAGGCAGATTATCGGTGCCGATATTTGGAATTTTGACGTATATCTGTATCGGTGTTTTTTTAAAACCGACGGGCCAATATCAAGAAATCAATTAAAAACTGGGCTATTTCAGCTTAGCCGCCCCTCCCTCTCTCTCTCTCTCTCCTGCTGCTTCTGTCTCCAGCATTGTGCCATCCACGGCGCCATCTGATTGGTTAAGCAAGCCACTGTTTGTGTAAGCTGTGTGCACACACACGGCAGAGAGGTAACATTTTCTCATGTGGACAAGCTCAGGAGAGCAAACACGTGTCGGAAGGTAAATGCAGAAAACTCTCCCAAAATTGTAATAAACATCCCAGTGCTCTATGTCTACTAACGTTACAGTGTGTAGCAGGATAGAGTGGAGTAAACACTAGCTGCCGCTAATATACCTCCCGTACCTCTTACGTACCTCCCGACACGTCTGTGAATTACTTGAAAGAAGGCTGCTGATAATATCGACAGTCAAATGGTCCGTGATAGTCAAAGCATATGTGTTTGATTGAGAAAGTGTGTAAAAATTCAATTCACTTGTTTTCTTTTAGGGAAACGCGCTAAGGTGGAAGTGATTAGTTTTAACAATAACACTAGTTGTCTGGTCCGACTGTAAACACAGAGTAGACTATGTATTAGCAATGCGGAGAATGTATGTAATGTGGAGAATAGTGTCTGTTTGCATGAAAGTCACATGACAAACTACAGCTCACGACTACTACAATAACTTGTGAGTCTAGGATCCATGCACTTCTGGAGCTATTTATTTTCTATTTGTTTGGTTAAATAAACATGCTTTAGGCATTTAAACCAAGTTAAGTGTTTGTATTATTCAGCATTTTTACGCCAATATTTACACTTTTACTGCAAATGAATGTCGGCTCCAAATACAGTATCAGTTATCGGCCTCCTTAACTACGTACTAATAATCGTTATCGGTATCGGCCCTGGAAAACCCATATCGGTCGATCACTAGTTCATTCTGCAACTTATTTTGCTGTTTTTTATTCACTTTCCTGATTAGGGTTTGTTTTCATTACTTACTTGAATACTTTGGTCATTTCATATTCATATCATATCTGCTCTCTTCTAGACTATTTAATTCATTTAATGCCATTTTGTGGAATATTTTGTTCATATTTTTATACAGTGTGGTTCATATTCTACCTTATTTTGCTTGTTTTTATTCATTTTTCTAATCAGTTTCCTCATTTTTTTCACTGTTTCACAATTATTTTCTTCATTTTTTCTTTATTTACTCAAATATTTTGGCCATTTTTATTCTTTTCTTTAGACCATTTCATTTGTTTTATACATTTTGTGTATTGCTTTGTTCATCTTTTTCCATTTAGTTGTTTATTTTGTTTATGTTTTATTCAGTTTGTTTCGTTACATTTAATTGTAACTTATTTTGCTGATTTTTATTCATTTTTCTGATTTATTTCACCTTTTGGATTTTTTTTGTTCATTTGGGGCATTATTTTGCACCTTTTTTGTTCAATTTAGTTCATTGCATTGCTTATTCTATTATTTTATTGGGCATTGTGTTCATTTTTGTACATTTATATACTCATTATGTTCATTTTTGTTGATTAGGTGGGTTTTTTTGTTCCTTTCATAAACTTAGATAATAAAGCATTAACAAGTCACCAAAATATATAAAATGAAGTGCTTAATGCTCAAAATTTCCACAGTCATCCAGAGAAGCCTTAGTAAAAATTCCCCACACCCAGTGTTCAAATGAAACCTAGACCCCTGTGCCTTTATGATCCAGACAGATGTAAAAGATACCAAAAATAACACATTATTTGTTAAGGGATTGTGTAACACTTTCACCTTTAAGTCGACCTGTTGCTGTCTTCCACAGCAGCATGCTCTGGTGTTTGAGTGTCTGTCCTGGCCTCATCATGTCCTGCTTGCGGAAGGTGTGTCCGTTCTTCAGCTTAGTCGAGCTGCGGTTCTCCATGCGGTTCCACACTTCCTGCAGCCTCTGATGACGCTCGTACTCGCTGACCCGCAGGTTGACCGCTGTTATCACTTCTCGTATGTGAGCAAGTGCTTTGGAAAGATCGGCATGCTCTTCTGTTTCACCTGAATGAGGAGAAATGGAAAATACAGTACGAGTAAGACAATGCTTATGGATACGGTCATGACATAAACTGTACAGCAGGGGGCAGCAGAGAACTGACTTTGAGTGCACTGTAGGATCCTCTCCAGCAGCACAGGATACTTGGTGATCCTTTGGGTTACCAGCAAGATGCATTCTGGGATTTCCCTCCGTCTCACTAAATAATTATTTCCTTGTTGCTTTAAGAAACATAAAACAAAATGTTTATTTTCTCATAAATTTCCTGTGCAAACAAGACTTTAATTCACAAGTGTCAGCTGAATCTGCAAACACCATTTCTGGAATAGTTGAGACATTTTATAAAATAAATCGGTAATGTGTTCAAAGTAAAGTATTTAACTTTATGCTTGTGCTGGTAGTAAACAGCTATGTTCAAACTGAATCCCTACTCTCAGTTCACAGATAGAACCATAATGGCTCAGTGGGCATTACATTACAAAAGAGCTGTAATGTATAAAAAAAGTAATGAAACAAACAACTATTCAGCAATTTTCTGGTGCTTTTCAAGCATTTGCACTCTAAAGCACAAATGCATTCAAATGCGCCATCATGGGAATGTTCCAGAAAAAAATATAAGTAAAAGGCATCAATTGGAGTTCTATAATTGAAAAGAGTTATGTAATCTGCTTCTGCTTAAACATGCAGTGCAATTTTGTCATGGGGTGGAGATGTAAACATACTGGACTTTGTTCAGATATCCTGTACAGAGACAAATGATCACAAATCTACCAGCAAACACTGACAGACGGACAAGTAACAAAATGTATTTAAAGGTGAAAACCCTTTTTTTTGGGCATGATGTTCATATAAACTCTGTCATGTAAAATAAAAGCAGTGAAAATATGAACTTGCTCAGTGCTACCAATCCTGAGAAATCCTCAAAGCAAGGTGGACAACAGGAAAGACACAGTGTTTTGAATTTTTGTGATTTCTGACATCACAAGTCATAACCAAACAGAGTGAAGCTGAAGTGCATTAGTTCCGCCCCCATAAGCCAGTTGAATTCTAAAGTTGAAATTCAAAGACATCACACATTTTAACAAATCGTAGTCTAGCTAAAATAAGCCTCGCCCCACAAACAACTGATCAGTACTCCTCATTCTTTTTTCATTAAACTGTCCATCAAAATGTCATTAATCTGTGTTTATACGGACCTTTAGCCAGAATTTTACCACCAGTCATCTTGGAAATGTTTCAACCAGTAAGAGGGTTTTCTGATTAAAAGTGGGCATGCAATACCACACAGTGAAGGCTTAGAGTCATTTGAAAACTAACACACTGAATTTTGTTACCATTGTCACAGAAATATTTAACAGACAAATATAAGTCACACAGATATAATACAAAGTGTCCCAATGTGAAACTGAAGGAGCTAGATACTTAACAGGCTAAAGTAACTTGTTTAGAATTAATTTTGATGTAGTGGTTGGTTGATTTGTCCATGTGGCCAGCCCATACCTATAAATTCTTAAACGTCACATGTAGTCATCATCATTAGTAGCAGCAAAGAGTAACCTGCTGAATGAATTATGAATTATGTTAAACCTTGCTGTGTATGTTTCTTGGCGATAAATGTATAGCTGAAATAGAAGGAAGCCATAACAGGGATCATTAAAGTGTGGGGAAAATATAGGTCAAGCAAATTACAAGTCAAACCATTTAGTTTTTAAAGTACTTAAGAAAATGTCCCAAGAATTCTGGAAATTTTTTGATGAAGAAGCCACTTTACAGATGTTTAGTACCTTGATAAAGGTTTGAAATCTTTTGTTGTGTTGCTGGAGCTCTTTGAAGAAGCTGACGGCTTCGCTGTGATGACTGCAGAATTCTCCATACACCTGCTTCATTCTCTTCCCATTCTCCTCTGAAAACTGCATAAACGGCAAGCATTCAGTGAAAAATCATGCACTAGCTTCCAAGTCTGCACATGTCAGAGGACTTAACTTACCTGCTGGAGCAAGACATCTCCTATCTGCTGTATGAGGTAGTTCCTGTGTCCCTGGGGCTGCCCCGAGTTCAGCCGCCGCTCCTTCATAGCAGCGAAGAAAGCGTGATGGAAGAGAAGCAGCTGGTCCAAACAGGGGAAGACCCGCTCCACCGCTTCTGTGTCTAGCTGCACCTCTTCCTTCATACCTCGGCGGAAAACCTCTGCCATGATGTGTAGAGTCTGTAGGTGGTGAAACTCAGTCTGCATCAGCTCTGTGTTTGAGGATGAACAGAAAAGACAGAGTGAGTCAAAGACAAACATACATTATCTAAAAATCTTCAGATGACTATACTGTCGTACAAAGGCCAACAAAGGTAATTCATTGTTTGGTCAAAATCTAGGTAAGCCTGGATTTGGATTTTATGACATCTGATTAATTTTGCAACAAAGTTATCTTCCATTTCAAGGAAAACCAGTAACTACAAAATCCAGACAACAACCAAAGAAAAACAAATACAGTACATTTGTTTTTTCTAGTGTTTTGGCTGAAACTGAACAAATAAAAGAAAGACTTAATTAACCAAATGAACAAAATAATGAAAAAATAATCAGCAAAAGGAGAACAGATGATCAAAATAAAACGCAAAATGGAGAAAAATGGACAAAATAAATTCATCAAATAAAAGAACTCAACTGAATAATGAAACAATGAGCAAAATTAAACCCAACATTAACAAAGAAAAGAAAAATGCAAAAAATAATCTGGAAAATACACAAGAACTTGCAGAACAGAAGACAAAACACACAAAAAAATCAAGAAAACTACCCCCAAAAATCACAAAAGTAAACAAAATGAACAAAAATGCACAAAATAATAAAAACATGAACGAAAAAGCAAAATAATCCAAGAAATTACTAAAAAAAATAGAAAATAAGCAACTGAACAAGATAATGAAGGCACAAATATAAAAATCCTAGTCATGTTTCTCAGTTCCATTGTTTGTATACTTTCAACACATATAAAATAAATTAATTTTCCATCTGAAATATCTAAAATACTCTTCTGGCTGCTCACCATAAATGACATCCTGCCTTTTGACGGCTCGTTTGTCCTGCTTCTTGCAGAACTTGTGCTCTACGGCCAAACTCCATGATTCTGCCTCATAGTCCACCACATCAGCTGAAATGCCGCTGAAAATAGATGCATCCATGCAATCTATGACCAAAAGGGAGAGGATACGTCCATTCAGTCTCATTTATAAATGTCAGAATCAGGGGCAACGTCATTTATAATATTGATTAGAAAATTTATTGAGTGTTTTTCCCAAACCTTCTCCAAAGGATGAGTCTGTGGAGTTGGAGGACACAGGAGTGGGCAGGAGCTCTTCTGATTGGCTGGTCACCTTACAAGTATCAGACTCTGTTTCGGAACTCTCACTGAGCCTGCTGTAACATTAAAAATCATCCCAATATTAAGTATCACAAAGATCACATGGCGTAATACTATAATAAAATCTGAGAGACTTCATGACCTGTCACTGCTCGCAGAAAGCGGACATGACAATGGTCCAGAGTCTTTCTTCTCCTTTGGAGTCATGGCAGGTAAAGATGTGGAGATGGGGATCACAGACTGAGCAGGGCTCTCTCTCAATGTGAAATCTGCAGGCGAGGAAAACAAAATGAGTCTGTGTGACATCCAGAATGAAACATTATCAACAGGACATTTCATGCAGAATGTGGTTACGACAGCTGGACAGCTAAAATGTTGACGACGGTTGACCTCGGGGCTATAAACTCACTCTGTGGGAGAGATGCTGTCCTGCTCTTGGTAACAGCGTACTTATCTTGAAGCTTCTAAGTAATACAAATGAGAAAAAATGGTTAAAGAATATAAACAGACGACATAAAGACAGGCCACAAAGGAGACAAGTAGAGTGTTTTTAGTTGTACTGGGAAAGACAAGACTCACTTTTAAACATGGAGGAACAGAATCCTTACAGCCCTTGTGGACAATGGTAGCGCAACCTGAGACAAACAATACATTTTAGTCAAATATAAAAGCAGGTTTCTTGGAAATTAGGATGCTGCTTCCAAAAAAAGTTGGGTGACTGTGTAAAATGTAAATAGAAACAGAATGTAATGACTTACAAAACACTGAAAAATCCTATTTCCACACAAACAGCACAAACACAACATACCAGATTCAGAAACTAACAAATGTAATTGTTTTTCAAAAATGACATGTTCTATTTGAATTTGAAGCCACCACCACGCTCCAAAAAAATTGAAACAGTCACTTTCTTCCACACTCCTGTTCTTGTTTGATGTAGGATTTCAACTCCTCAACAGTTTGAGGTCTCCTTTGTTGTGTTTTTACATTTCATAAAGCATTAAACATCTTCAGTGACATAGGAGGACTCAGCCAGGCCTGTTTAGCACCTGGACTCATGCTGTCGGGATACATGCAGAGTATGATTTGGCATTGCTGGATGAAACAGACAAGGTCTTCCCTGAAAAAGACATTGGACCAGATCCACAAAGATTAAGCTGCACTTGTTAACAGCATATGAAGCGCCTGTCGGCCGCTGCATCATTAAGAGGCGCTTAACATGAGTGCACCTTAATGTCAAGTAAAATTCCTTGTGTGTGTATGCATGCTTGGCAATAAAGTTCATTCTGATTCTGATTCTGATTCTGATAGCCAACTGCGCTGCTTTAGCGCAGGCAGTTTGGTCCTTTTTTGCAACCTATTCACTAACGATTTAGTGCTAAAAATATGCAAGTGCAAAACATGCCCATAAAGTGCTGAACCTGAGTGATATTTACTCATCTTGCATCCAGTGTTTCTCCACACATCAGCACACAAGCTAATTGGAAAGGGAAACTTCAGTAACTGCAAAGGTTATGCTGATTCTGTAGTAAAAACATAGTGACCTCATATTTAGAGATTTTACACAAAAGCACTTATAAATGAGACAGAGTGTTAGAATGTTTGATGCACATATCATGGTTATATCTATGGGGCCAGAGATGTGCTGCAATGGATTTGATCTGTCAAAACACAAGTGGATTAAACGTAGCTTTGGTTTCAGGCACAATCCACTGGACATTTAGAATAGCTTTTTATTGTAATTGTCAACGTTTCCATCAACAACAAAATTATTTCCTCCCACAGAGGGGGAGTGGGCCGCAGCGAACATGCGCGCAGTCACTTTCACAGTTGGGGGTAAAAGTGGGGGAGGGGGCACACACCAGGATGAGAGAGAAAAAAGCACAGTTTCCAGAATTGGGCTCAAAAAGGTGAGCAAAATTATGTAACGTAGAAAAAAACCCTCCTATTGCACATTTAGCAGACGGTTCCTGCACATTAACAAAGCAAGGTCAGAGAGAGTTGGGGTGTGTACAGTATGTAAAATGTGCATATGATCAATGGATGCATTATGTGTTATCAGTTCTGATACAAAGTCAAGAATCCTTCCTCAATGCAAATTGTCCAGATCTTAAAATTCCATGGCTGTCATCATGGCCACATGTGTCCATAGAAGGTTCACCTTGACACAGTCAAGCATCAAGCCTCCTCTCCCAGTGCACTCGTCAAATGTTAAGTGCCATGATGTCTCAACCTGGTGGCAACATGTCCTTCAGAAAGTTCATCAAGCTTTCAACCAGTATGTTTTATGAAAGCAGGGCAGGTGGTGATAGCAGCACATTCTTCTAGCAGAGTCCACTCCCAGGGGGAGATTACACACAGCCTGTTCCAAGGCCGAGGGATCCGAGAAAGTCAAAACAAAGATAAGCCAGTTGCTTTACAGAGGCAAAACAAAAATTTCATCTCCTCAATACTCCAATTTAATATATTTTTGTACCAGACTTCAAAGATCACTTCTGTTAAAAGACCCCCAGCACCTCCGTGTTGTTACCCACTCATTCGGTTTTACCTCAGAAATCGTCCATGTTTGTGCTGCCAGATTCTCTTCCCTACTGCATAATTTGAGACAAAGCTTTATTGGGCTCTGAACAGCTCTGTCTGTTTTTCTGTTGACAACCAGGAAAAATACCCACACGAATCAGCATAAATCCTGGTATCATGGTTCCAAATAGATAAATGTCCATCATGTCTGTGAAGATTCTCAGTCATCCAGGTCATAGTATCCAAGGCGTGTGGCTTTTTCTTCCATCGACTGGACTG